>CM029536.1:33700445-33812945 GCA_017141395.1 Laodelphax striatellus
ACAGTGCTTATTAGCGATCTTATTAGTCGTAATATTCGTGAAGAATTTCTTCAATTATTTCTCATTCTTGTAGCCTTTTTATCCTTAATCCTCAAACAAGAAACTCTTCAACTTCACGTTTGTTTCTTCAATTTCTTCTCAGTTTTTCATCTGATAGTAACTTTTTGGTCTCTACATTGCAATAAGTCTTGTTCTTGATAATATCTCAGGGTTTATTTTCAATGTTATATAATAATACTGTATTATATTATAAGGCTGGGAGTACACCGGTTAGTCAAGACAAGACAAGACGACATTAGTCACGTTTAGTCACAGTAATTTACATAGTTGCTTATGAAGCAGCACACACTGATGCAATGACTAATCGGTGTGTGTTGCTTCATAAGCAACTATGTGAAGTATTGTGACTAAACGTGACTAATCTTGTCTTGTCTTGTCTTGACTAACCGGTGTACGCCGTGTGTCAAAGCGACAATTTTTGCAGTGATAGTCGAATATCCGATAGTCGATAGTTATAGTATAGACATTGATAGATATTCGATATAGACAGTGATAGTCGATAGTCGGACTGTTAATTATTATTCCTCCGGAACAATCAGTGTTTTTGCCAAGTTCAAGTTCAAGCGGAAATTCTCTCGGAGAGCATGGAAGCGTTTTTCCGCAAAGACTTCCCAGCTCCAGGAATTCAATACAAGTAACGCTATCTCTCGCAGGGTATGTCAACTAATTCCTCCACCAAGGTGGTTCGATACCACCTGTTTTGGCGGGTCTTTTGAATTTCATTGCACGGTATGTTTCCATTCTCAAGATGGGAAAAGATTTGTTGGATTGGATTACGACGACCAATAAATTGAAATTGTTATTTTTTAATGTAAAGCCTGGAATGTTGTTGGTCTATTCAAATAGTATATTATTTGTAGATGAATTCAATTTTTCAGAGGCTATTTCAACAAAATTAGTTGAATTTTCTCTATCTATCAAGATCTTTATTAGGATTACTGAATAGTCTTGAATAGTGTGGATTAAGTTTGAAAATTTTCAGAGGAAATCTAATTCTTGAAATCTCAAGAATCTGGATCATCATATTCCATATTTAACAACTTAATAGTCACTAAGCTTGGTTTAATCAATAACTATGGTTTGAGGCCTTTTTCAAATACTGTATTATTCTACAAGCCTTATGATATAGTTATCAACCACTAAATCAATTGATGAGATCGCATTTTATAATTATTTTTAATGAAAAATCTCATTGTAAATATTTAATAGATTTGAGAACCTTCTGGAAGCTTCTAATCCGCCGAATGAATTGGAAAATTGGATTTAATACTTTAATTGGAATTGCAATTCCTCATCTACGCACGTTACAATAAAAATATTCTCGAAAAGGAATCCGTTTTAATAAATTGACTTCAACAATGTTTTAACATTGAAATAGAGCCAAAACAAAAACATTCGCACACACAAATTTCATAGTACTTCTTACTTCAAATAAGTACTTCTATAGAGCACATAATTATGATTATTTCGAGCCGTCTTTATCGAATGGGGACTGCATTAGGCTAGGCGTACACCGGTTAGTCAAGATAAGACAAGAAGAGATTAGTCACGTTTAGTCACAGTAATTCACGTAGTTGCTTATGAAGCAGCACACACTGATGCAATGACTAATCAGTGTGTGTTGCTTCATAAGCAACTATGTGAATTACTGTGACTAAAGGTGACTAATCTCATCTTGTATTGACTAACCGGTGTACGCCTAGCATGAGAAGCAGCTGCACTGGTTGAAAGAAACTGCAAGTTCAATGGTAAACCCGAACTAAATGTCATAATACATAAATCGTCCATAAAATAAATAGTGACTAATGCCCGGTTTTTCAGTCGTTCAATAAACTTATTGAATCAATAACGTTTTTCTGCATTTGAAAACACATGGTTATTGATTCAATAGTTCTATTGGATGCATAAACTGTCCTTTGAGCGACTGAAAAACCGGGCATAACACAATCAAAATCACTAAAATATCCGCACGTTTTAATCAATATTAATCTCAACAGTGTTAACATTGAAATATAGCCAAAACACAAACATTCGCACACCAGAGAATACAAATTTCATTTTGAAAAATTTGGCAGATGTTTTTGAGATTGTTATCATCTCTCATTCTTGATTTGGCTGCCCTGCACTTGGAGTTTATTCAGTGAGAAATGCCAAGCAGGGTAATGAACTTGAGCGTAGAATGCTGTAGAGTCTAGACTGGACACTTTAGATAAATATAATTGTTGATGATGGAAGGTTATTGCCAAGGCAAGCAACAGTTCCATCAATCTATCAACAGACAAGGAAATTGCTCAGAATTATTGGAATTTCGTGAGATTAAAACATTATTCCAAAGCAGCCATGATTGTTGATTTTGCTATGGCACCTGGATTGAAGATGAATTACCTCATCACAACAAACATCAACAATATCCAAGTTATCTCCTAAACAATTCTTCCCCTTCAACTAAGTAATGTCAATATTGTAAAATTTTGAATGTACTATTATACATTTATTGTATCACTAGCGAAGCGAGCCTGCTGGCAGCATCGTCCAACAATAAGACCAGCAGATTTTAAAATTATCCATATTGAGTTCGAATTTTTTCAGTTCAGCCGTTCTTTTAGGCAGCTCGTACACCGGAGCAATAAGCAATAGGCAATAAGCAACATTTGGATCATATGATCGTCTATTCTATAGAAATAAATAGCCCAATGCACACCTAAATCAGCTATTTCGGTGTGCATTGAGCTATTGGTTTGTATAGAGTAGACAATCATAATAATATGATCCATATGTTTTTTTTTATATAATTGGGTTGGGCTTTTTAACCCTTAGCCACCGCGACCGCTATTCGATCTTTTGTGGCATCATGATCCATATGTTGCTAGTTGCCTATTGCTTATTGCTCCGGTGTACGACCGGGGTTAAAGATATGTTGGTGTACAAAATTAATATCTTACATTCAGAATTCAGAGATAGTTCTATCAGGTCGACGTTTTATAGGGCAATGAAATCTAAGCATGGATTATCGTACTTACGACCAGTTGTACAAAAGCAAATCGAATTTAATTGCCGGGGAATGACGTTATCTAACGGAACTGATGCAACAAAATTGTTATCAAAATCAAGCTACAAAACTGAATAGTCATATGTAATATGAAGTCATATTACGGCAGTAGAAATGAATTGGCTTCTGTGTAACTGGCCCTTGGTAAAATTATAATATAACAGATTAACAGTTGTGAATTTCAATTTTAATCGGTCATATGCCCGGTTTTTCAGTCGTTCAATAAACTTATAGAATAAATAACTTTTTTTGCATTTGAAAACACATGGTTATTGATTCAATAGTGCTATTGGATCCATAAACTGTCTATTGAGCGACTGAAAAACCGGGCAATAGAAAACCTAATCTTCAGTCTCTAATACACGAGTTCAAATAATTCGGTCACTTCCAAAGACGTCAATAGAAGAAGACCGATCGGAAGATTTGGCTCTACAACCCTTCTAGAACAAATTCCGTTGTTCGGTGCTTCTCTGTCAATTTTATCTCGCTCACTCTTCAATCGAAGTATCGGTTCTTCTCACTCAGTCACGTTTGAGGACCGAAAATAGCTTGCATGCCTCATCAAATCGCACTAATTTCGATACCTATGTCCACAATTTAGTTCAACATTCCTTCGCCAGTTGCCGGGTTTGTGTTGCACAGAAGAGGGGCAAGAAAGGCATACCCAGTTGCATGCTTTTTTACAATAGCATCAATGATATTCTTATAGTGAATATATGAAACGTTTTTAACAGTAAGCCTACAAATCAAACCAGCAAGATAAAAACAAAACAAAATCATCTAGTTAAGTATAGACGCATCACGAGTAGAAGTATTCAAGGTTTGCATCACGCTTCCATTCATAAATCAAATATTGCGAGGTGAAAGTGTAGCAAGAGGAAAGCAAGTGTTGCATGTTATGAGGCATGTTGAAAGAAAAGTTACATTAGTGCGTTAATTTGCTGTGTACAAATTAAGGTAGGTAGATCTGCCATTAACATTTGACCTGGGATATTTCTGATCACCCCTGCCTTGGACTGTCTCGTTGATAGTTCGAGCTCTGCTGTTATTTCCAGTTTATTTATAGTGTCGTATTATTGGTAGTTTTTGTGTGACCAGGTGTTCAAAAGGCAGAGTTTCTTTACTATTATTAGTAGCTAACAACGACTTGAAATGTTATACCTATTTATATACAAATTTGAAAAATATCTGAGTCATATCAAACATATAAGAGCATCATCTACACGATCAAATTTTTTCTGATCAAATTTCTTTCAATAGTAACCTTGGAATGACAGCTGATTATGTAGCCTCACACTACACATGGATGTCCAGTGTTTGATTGCCTTACCAAATTAGCTCCTAGTCTTACTCTTAATCTTAGTCTTAATTTGTTGGCTTTGAGGCTACATAAGGCTTTGAATACTGGTTTTAAGTCTCAATCAGTATCATGTTATAATCAGTGATAATTTATTTATTTATTAGTAGTGATAATAATAAGATGGAAAAATAGTTCTGAATAGTTTTAAAAGAATTACGGAAAAACTCAGTATTATCGGGTCGCAGAGCTTTGAAATGAGAGAATGTTTTCTCTCTGCTGTAAACCATCGAAGCTTTGCCCGCTCTTCACCCACTCATAGCAGTTTATTTATTCATCTATTACCTTCATATTGATGGTACAATAAGCCACATCAACTATTGTCATACAAA
The DNA here is from genome assembly GCA_017141395.1 of Laodelphax striatellus. Classification (NCBI taxonomy): domain Eukaryota; kingdom Metazoa; phylum Arthropoda; class Insecta; order Hemiptera; family Delphacidae; genus Laodelphax; species Laodelphax striatellus. The sequence continues at coordinate 33,705,244 of CM029536.1, forward strand.
AATGAAACAAATATAACAGTTCAATAAATCAAGAAGAAGAATAAAAATCTAATACTGTATCAATATTTTAAAGTACAACTAAAAATACCTAAACTAGAATCCAATATAATATCACTACAATATAATAAATTATCATTCACTGAAATAAATAATTAAATCACTAAAATACAAGATCAGATTATATCAAGACAATGAAATGGAATACTTGATAATACAATATACTGTAATTATTATCAGTTCAGTAAAAGCATAGACTAACTATAATATGGTTAGTTGATGGTAAAAGGTTTCAAGATCTCTCAATATGACAAGACAATACAGATTAGGCCTAACGCTAAACGTTGTTGCGAAATCGGTAATTGTCCCTGATTATGTTGCAGCAAGGGGGAAATAATTGAGGCGACTTAATTTAGGGGAAAATTGCCGGTTGCGAGGTGATAACGAAAGCGATTATGTTGCAATAAGGGGGAAATAATTGAGGCGACTTAATTTAGGGGAAAATTGCCGGTTGCGAGGTGATAACGGTGTTCACAAGTTTCGACATTAAGTGGCTGACGGCATGAAACTATGTATATTGTCTTGGAACTTAAGTGGCTGATAACTACTGTGATTATCAAACTGCTGATAACGTGATAATAACCGTTATTGGAAAGTGTTTGTTGATTGTGGACTAGAAAAATGTATAGAGAAGGTAAAGTTGATAAAGTCTTTCTTATGGATGGATGTAAGGCTAGGCGTTCACCGGTTAGTCAAGACAAGACAAGACGAGATTAGTCACAGTAATTCACATTGTTGCTTATGAAGCAGCACACATCGATGCAATGACTGATCAGTGTGATTTGCTTCATAAGCAACTATCTCGTCTTGTCTTGTCTTGACTAACCGGTGTATACGCCTAGACTATAAAGCTATGACTCCTTGCATTTTGCATACGTTATAATAGCGTCGAAATGACGTATATTCACTTTTTGGCTGAATTGTTCTCGGTATCTTGTAAATTAACACTTGACCAAGTTAAGAAGTTTCGCTATCACGTTATGATTTTAGGATTCTACTCCATAAGTCTGGCTCCTTAATACGTTTTCAAGGACTCTTAATCGAAGTTCTCAAATTCCCCTAGATACGTCATAGAAATGGACCCGTCCCAAACACTATGGACGAAATATTTAGACATTCCAAGATATCCCAGTATCAACAAACTGTCAAACTCCATTTTATAAACATCCTACTCGATTTTAAGCGGCCAACGCGCGAACTGCTCTCTTCTTCTTTTTCTTTTCTTGCCTCTCTTTCTCCTTCTTCTTCGCAAAGTGCTCGCTGTTCAAGTTGTAAAATTTGTATATTTATCACATCACTACCGAAACCCGAAGACATTTGAGCCTGGCTGTTTTGATTGTTGATAGTATTTTTTTTTCATCATCTGCTACTTGTAAACACTTTTCAATACACGAGTCGACTATTCCAGTATACAGTGTAATCTCACTTTTGAGTGTGTGTGCAGAAAGTTTGTTCTGCAATCAACATAAAAAATTTATTATGCAAGCCGCCGGTTTAATGCAGCAGTTGAGAGATGCGGCTTTTGGGGATGAGACATTGAGAAGAAACAAGGAAGGTGTTGAGAACAATGTCGTTTTTGAGAAATGAGTCTTGGAGAGAGCGCACTATTATAAAGCTGTAATTGTTTGTACTGTAATAATTCCACTATTTAAACCAGAATCGATTTCGGAAACATAACAGCACTATAGCCGGTTCACCGAAACCAGTCAGTAAATCTAAAAGCTGAGTGAGCTTGTGTGTTTTTTTTTTTTTTTTGTTGAGTGCATTGCATGACGGCATGTTCACAACTCAGCGTATGCATCTAATCGCGTATTCAGCTGATACGGATTGAGAGCGAGAGAAATTTGAGTTATAACATGCCTTTGACTCGGTCGTTCAGCTGTTTTCCGATGCACGCACGCACACTTTCTTTATGCGCACTGTCTTGTTTCCGTGAATAGACTGTAGAAATATAGCAGGATCAATTTAACTTGTCAGAAAACAGATGTTTCGAAAATCAATATCACAATACTTAACCTACAAATGCTGAATCTCGCATATTATTGAAAAGGTCTTTTAAAAAGGTCTTCTCTAAAAGGTCTTCTTTAAAAATGTCTTTTAAAGTCTTTAAAGGTCTTTAAGACTTTTAAGCCTTTGGATTATTGTGTCAAAATCACTGTTTACTTATTGCCGAAACAGCTGTTTTTTGTCAATTTAAATTAAACCTGCTATAGTTGTAATGCAGAAAATCCTAAGTTGGATTCAGAGGTAATTACTAAATTCATCTGACAATATTGAATATGCTAGCAGAAGATAGACCAATATTATTGTCAGAGATTGCGTAGGGAATTGCATGCTTATGCTTAATTATAGCCTACCTTCCTATTTCATGCATTTACCATTTTTGAAAACGATCAATCGTATGAAGAAGAAAAAGAAAAGTAAGAAGAAGAAGAGGAAGAAGAAGAAGAAGAAAGAAGAAGAAGGAAGAAGAAGAAGAAGAAGAAGAAGAAGAAGAAGAAGAAGAAGAAGAGGAAAATGAATAGACGAGAAAAAAAAGTGTTGGAGAAAAAATTGATTCCATGTGCTAGAGTAGACCAATGATTTTCATGTTCAGCAATGCAACTCTATCTAAGCTTCCCCACCACCAAAAATCCTCCTTGTTAGAAAGAAGATTGACTGAAATAAATCCTCAATTCGTGTGGATAGGATAATGATACAGTTCTGAATTTTAATATTTGAGTTGCCCGTCCTATTCCAGCCCGCTAAGGCTCTGACTGGCATGAATTATTCATGTAATACAACACTAACAGTAGCCTACTCGTGAGTTGCAACATAACATGCTATGTATTTTCATGATTCTTCACCCTGTCCCAATTATTTTCCCCATCTTTTCTTCACTATTCTTGTCTTTGGATTAGCGAACTCTCTTGTTCTTTCAGATGTATATTTGATTATTTTCCAGATAATAATATTAATAACCAAGTACAGTAGTAATATCTGTTTCTCTTATACAGGCCTTTTCTTCTGTCTTCAGACAAAATCTACAATTCAATCCTCCTTTTACAGTATCGTAATGATGTTTATTTCATCATTGTAAGCCTACTCAGTGGCCATAGATCGATTTGAACCTTACAGAAGCAAATAGCTAATCACACAACGTTACATAGCTAATCTGTAAGCTACTCTACAGAAAAGGTGTCTGGTAGTCTATAATAGGGTTATAATAATTAATCAATTCCAGTAGCAGGCCCAGTAGGCGGCACAATCTTTTGTTTCCGTGAGCTACCCAAAATCACCCCGCGAGCTACCGGTAGCTCGCGATCGACAGTTTGGCGATCACTGGTCTACTCTATACAAACCAATAGTTCAATGCACACCGAAACAGCTGCTTTAGGTGTGCATTGGACCATTAAATTTGTTTCTATAGAGTAGACTATCATATGATCCAAATATTTCTTATTGCCTATTGCTTATTGCTCCGGTGTACGAGCTGCCTTGAGTTCAAAAGCGATCCACCTTATGAGTATTATATATTTGTTCCTATAGAGTAGACGATCATTATGATCCAAATATTGTTTATTGCCTATTGCTTATTGCTCCGGTGTACGAGCTGCCATCGGTGTTCGAAAGCGATCCACCATATGAGTAGAGTACTTTTTAAACTAGATTCACATGTTATTGACTACTATGTCGTTTAAAATTGTATTCAAGTGAAAAAAAATTCTTACCTGAAAGAATAGACAGAAGCAGACCCACTGGTAGTATCCGTAGCACTTGCGGTCCTCGATCTTTCCCTTGGAGTTGTCGACTCCCGGGTAGGGCACTATGACGCCGGCCTTCTTCTTGAAGGCGGAGCGTATGGTGTAGGTGGAGTGTATCCAGCAGTAGGTGTTCAGAACATCCTCGGGAATGTCCTTGGTGTGCACACAGTCAATGGGGTTGCCGACGTATTGGCGTGTGGTGACTATTAGCGAGAATGCAATCAGGATCATAACGGTGATGCTGTAGTGAAGCCTGAATATCGGCGAGTCGATGTGTATGTGGCTGACCTTGATCAAGTTCTTGAGTCCTCGAAACACGTCCAGCATTGCTAAGTCCTAAGGCAGGGGGGCATTGCTTGCTTGTGATTGGTCTGCACCAGTCACGCCCTACCTTACTGTCATTGGTCGAGGAGGCATGGTGGGGGAATAGGACACGCCCTCAATCAGTCGCTTCCAACAAGCATGTCTTGGAACGTAGATACCGAGGGGGCGGTGCTTGTAAAGACACACCCACTAATCAATTATTCTTCCAATGGTTTCCTCATGTCAATATATCTCATATATTGTCAATACCGAGAGTTAGCAGTGCTTGTTAGACCGGTAACACCCACACTAATCAATTTACTGTCCACGAATCATTGTAATTAATTATTCTTCCAATAGTTTCCTCATGTCAATAAATCTCATATATTGTCAATACAGAGAGTAATCAGTGCTTGTTAGAAAGGTAACACACACACCAATCAATTTATTGCCCACAAATCACTGTAGATGAACGGTCTCCACAAAATAATGTGAGTTGTTTATCGTTTCTACATTAAAAGTTTGAAACTGATGTAAACTTCAATTTTAACAATGAACGCTATTTCTTTTCCAAACAAACGTCAATTTGCGAAACAGTAAAAAATCTTTGTCTAGATGTCTTTTTTTCGTAACTTAGTTGGCCTACTAAGAATAAATCAAACCTGTTCTAAAAAGTAGGAAACGTTCACTGTCTATTAAATCAATTTCATAAGGCACGTCTGTTCTGGATGGATGTGAATTTCTTTCAATGTGTAGAAAGCCGATTGTTTATTTCAAACAAGGAAGCGTGGTCATATGATGTTGAAACTGATTGTTGGAGGTTATCATTGTTTTGGTAATCTTCATTACTTTGTACATGACATCTCAATTAAGAGGTGATTTCCCGGCTCGGTTAGTTAAATCCACACTCACAATTTACCTGGTTGCATACAGTAGGCCACAGGAATAATATTGGGAAAAAGTTGTATTCTGTTGATGCAATATGATGTTATCCTAATATTGTGCTAAACCCGAAATTAGAAGTAATGGTAATGATTCATGGAAAAGCCGACTCAATACTCATTATACTTGGTTGCAATGGATAATGCCGTTCTCTCCAGATCAACTAGCAAAGAAATCTTCTTAATAAAATAGTAACCTTTTATGAAAATTGTATTTTGCAATATTTCTATCACTTTTTCTAACTTTTTCGAGATCAAGCTGATAAGAACCGAATTTAAAACAAAACTAGAGATATGAGATCTTATAAATCGAAATCAACTTCCACCCTTTAAGTTGGAACGACTTTCGGGGAGTCTCTTTACAATTGAGGGAATGTCTCAGAAACGAAATTTTGGAAAACACTTTCAATTTGTAGTAGCTGTCACAAATGAGACAAGACACTACTTTATCTGGCTGTTCATGTTTTTAATTTATTATTGGTCAGAAAAAACAAATACTCATGAAGTATTGTTGGAATTGTGTAGAAAGTTTTCTCGATTTGTCGTAGGCGTAAGATGTGATTTCAATAAGGTGCTGTATGAGACATGGAACAAAACTCACATTTGCTGAATTCAAAAGGGAGATTGATAGGGTACGATGAATTTTTCTTTACAAAATCTTGAAACCACCTCCTTATTCACGCATGCTTCCAACACTATTTTCAGCGTTTATTAAAGTTCACATCTCGCAGGCCACACCTCACCCCAACTTTCACAACCATGAACCCCGTTATTTCACTCGGTGCCCCAACTGAAACCAACTCTTTCCGAAACAAATAATTGAAAAACAATAACGCAACCGGCAACACGAACGTCATTTGTTTCAACACGATAAACATCTGCATAGGAAAGAAAAACTAAAAACCCCGGCGATCGGTCTGCGGGAAACGGGTTTCATCATATTTCCAAACACTGACAAAGTTCTAGCGTAACTGATCGACTGACAGAAACATTCGTACACGAAATTGTAATAGCGTAAAAGCTCCCCTCAAGCACAAATAGCCCAACTAAGCCGCTCTTCAAGTCAGTCGCTTGTCTCTTATTTCTTTAAACTCATCACGTAATCCGGTTATGAATTGCTCTAAAAATCAATGTCGTTGAACGGAGCTGCTTTAGTTGTGTGACGTCACTCGATTGGCTAACGAAACCTGGAACAGAAGAATAGAAAACTATATGAATTAATAGATTTTTATAAATCCATTAAGATGTACACAATAATTGAAGCGTTGCTATTAGCGCAGCAAATTTCCCATCAAATTACTAAATAGATTTTCATAAATTCATAAGAATTATTGAAGCTTTGCTATTAGTGTAGCAAATTTCCCATCGAATTACATCCAATAAAATGACATTGAATATTGAACTTGGAAGGTATCCTAGACTGCTAGACATGCACCCTAAGGCTAGGCGTACACCGGTTAGTCAAGACAAGACAAGACGACATTAGTCACGTTTAGTCACAGTAATTCACATAGCTGCTAATGAAGCAGCACACACCGATGCCACGACTAATCAGTGTGTGTTGCTAAGCAACTATGTGAATTATTGTGACTAATGTCGTCTTGTCTTGTCTTGACTAACCGGTGTACGCCTAGCCTTATAACGCAGCAAACCACAATAAATGTGGGAATAATGAATTGGAAGAAATTCCCAAATTATAATGCTATAAACTACTCTGGAGACTTCCGCTACTGCGAATATTGACAACAGAATATTCTGGAAGTCTCCAGAGTAGTTTATAGCATTATTAATTATTAGGAACTTAATTCAATTAATTATTATAATGATTTAAAAGCAATTGAGATTTCCTGAGAAAAGGAGATTTCCAAGTTTCACAAAACTGACCTCAAGTCCTATATATGGTTCTATACAAGGAAAAATGTACGCCCAAGTTACTTCAATCTTTCAATAAAATCTACATGAAATATAAAATGGTTTGTGTTATTTTTTGACAGTTGACCTGTTTTAGTCTCAGAGTGCCACTAGACAACCAAACTCAAAGTATGCTGATAGGACAACGCATGTTTTAGAGCAATTAGGGCACTGGCAACTTATAATGCGACATGCAAGACAAGACAACTGCTACATTATGATTTCCGCGATTACTCCCAACATAAAACCAGCAACATAAAGTTAGTACACGACAGTATGACAATGTAACCGCTGTTAAGTCTACTAAACGCCTGAGTGTAGTGATAGTATTGATAGATAAAATAAGAAAGTCGGATATGGGTTATGGAGTATATTACGAGTATTATCAAAATACCAAACAACTCTTTGTTTTTTTAATGACGAGGAGATAATAATCCAAAATACAGAGTGATTCAAAAAGAATACCACAACTTTAAAAATTTGTATTTAATGAAAGAAATATAATAGAACCTTCTGTTATACATCATTTGAAAGAGTAATTAAAGAAGTTTTTTTCACTCACAAAGAAGTTCAGAGATGTTCAATATGACCCCTCCAGACACTCCAGCAATATCAACCCAAAACCTCCCTCAAACTTGTTCCACACTATCTGAAGCATGTCAGGCGTAACACTTCTTTAAATACTCTATGTAAAGATGTATAACAGAAGGTTCTATGATGTTTCTTCCGTAACATACAAATTTTTAAAGTTGTGGTATTCTTTTTGAATCACCCGGTATTTGGATATTTGGATCTGTGATACAAATTGGAGTAAATTAATTTTACTATAGCCTAATATTATTTTTCTACTATTGTAATTCTACTATTCTTATTGAAGTAAAATAAGTTTCCTAGAATTATTCTAGGAAACAACTTTTAATTACGAAGCAGATGCGATATTTAAGACCGCGTGTATGTCTAATGTCAATAATCGATGATGAATCTTCAGATTTGCGAAGAAACTAGTGATACTGTATTTGGCAATACATTAAAAAAAAGTCTTCTGTTTAGTTTCACAATCATAGAAAATTATTGAACGAAACAATATTGTTTTTCTTTGATGAACATCCTACAGTATTTACACTATGGCTATTCTCTAACCAAATATGATTTATTATCCCATACCCGCTAATTTATTGTTGATATATTTTTCTTTGACAGTGATTTTGAACAATAGTTACACAAAGTAGTGAAACGAAAATTGTTCCACATTTGAAGAGCAGAAGATCAATGTTATTACTACACGAATATTTGTAAATAGTGGACAGGAATGTGTAACTGGTCTATGTAAATGCGAGAAGTAAAGACAAGCTATTCACCCTCTGTTTTCCGTCTACTTCTTGTTCTTGTTCTTGTTCTTCTTCTTCTCCTCCTTCCTCTTCCCTTCCTTCTCCTTCTTCTCCTCTTTCTTTTTTTTTTCTTCTTCTTTTTCTTCTTCTTCATCTTCTTCATCTTCTTCTTCTTCTTCTCCTTCTTTTCTCCTCACTCTCCTCCTCCTCCTTCTTCTTCTTCTTCTTCTTCTTCTTCTTCTTCTTCTTCTTCTTCTTCTTCTTCTTCTTAATCTTCTTCATCTTTTTCTCCTTCTTGTTTTTCTCCTCTCTCTCCTCCTCCTACTCCTCCTCCTCCTTCTCCTTCTTCTTCTTCTTCTTCTTCTTCTTCTTCTCATTTCCTTCTTCTTCTTCTTCTTCTTCTCTTTCGTTCTCCTTCTTCTTCTTCTTCTTCTTCTTCTTCTTCTTCTTCTTCTTCTTCTTCTTCTCCTCCTCCTCCTCCTCCTCCTTCCTCTCTCTTTCTTTTCCTTCTTCCTCTTATTTTCTTCGTCTTCTTCTTCTTCTTCTTCTTCTTCTTCTTCTTTTCCTTCTTCCTCTTGTTGTTCTTCTCCTTCTTATTCTTCTTCTTCTTCTTCTTCTTCTTCTTCTTCTTCTTCTTCTTCTTCTTCTTCTCTTCTTCTTCTTCTTCTTCTTCTTCTTCTTCTTCTTCTTCTTCTTCTTCTTCTTCTTCTTCTTCTTCTTCTTCTTCTTCTTCTTCTTCTTCTTCTTCTTCTTCTTCTTCTTCTTCTTCTTCTTCTTCTTCTTCTTCTTCTTCTTCTTCTTCTTCTTCTTCTTCTTCTTCTTCTTCTTCTTCCTTCTTCCTTCTTCTTCTTCTTCTTCTTCTTCTTCTTCTTCTTCTTCTTCTTCTTCTTATTTTTCTTCTTCTCCTTCTTCTTCCTCTCCTTCTTCTTCCTCCTCCTTCTCCTTCTTCTTCTTCTTCTTCTTCTTCTTCTTCTTCTTCTTCTCCTCCTTCTTCTTCTCCTTCTTCTTCTTCTCCTTCTTCTCCTCCTTCTTCTCCTCTTCCTTCTCCTTCTTCTCCTCCTTCTTCTCCTCCTCCCACTTCCCTCCTCCTCCTTTTCATATCCTCCTTCTTCTCCTTCCTCTTCATCTTCTCCTCCTCATCTTCTTCTCCTTCTCTTTCTTCTCCTCATATTCCTCCTCCTCCTTCTTCTCCTTCTTTTTCTTCTACTCCTCCTTATCACCTCCTCCTCTTCTTCTTCTTCTTCTTTTCTTTATAGATACGCGACGTTCGAACGAATAATTTGGAAGAAATTATTTTGTAGTAACAGGGAAACACAACAAACAGTTCAGAAGGCAAGGCTGCCGACCGCATAGCAAAACGATAAATCAAAAACGAATGCAGAAATGAAAACAGAAGAGAGAGAGAGAAACGAAGCAGAAAAACAAGGATGAGAGAAAGAACAAGATCGAAAAATATGTTTTTTGGGTAGTATTCAGTCGACGAATTGTATCGGTATGTAGAAAGAAAAGCGTCCCAATGAGCAAGAAAGAGAAAGAAATAAAAGAGAATGAATATGGTGAGAGGGATGGCAAGGAAGAAGAGGGAACGAATGAGTGTATGGCAGAGAGAGAAAGAGAGTGAGAGTGAGCGAGAGATAGAGAGAGAAGTAGAGAGAATCCAAGTTTAGTTTTAATTGCCCTGTGTCAGGTTATAATGGCGTACAGCCTAGTTCACTAACTTATATACATTTCTGGGCTGTTCTTGGTTTTAGAATGAAATGAAATATGAATATAAAGTATCATTATCAAGGTATTTTTGCAATAAGAATTGTTTTTCTAGATCAATATTGTGTAGTGCCAAGAATTTGAAAGTACAGTTCAAGTATTGAGATCATTGAATTTTGGAAAAAGTTTTGAATGATCGTGTACAGTGACATTTATTTAATTTGACGCTTGGCATTAGATAGATAGTGAGAGATCATTTCTCGACGTTGCTGATGACTGTAGAGTACGATGGCAAAGAAGTAATATCTTTCCATCTACCTATCTAATGTCAAGCGTCAAATTAAATGAATATCACTGTATTGTTCACTCTCTCTTGTTCGACAGAGAGAGATTTACAGAGAAACTCATCATTTTGTAAAAACGATCAACTCATTTCTTATGAAATAACATTGAATTGATCAGCTGACTCTTTAGGTATTGACCAATTTAACACTCAATAAGGCAGGGTGGACGAAAAAGGACGAAAAAAAGAAAAAAAATCTATTGTTTGTACTATTTATTATGTAATTTTTTGATAATCTACTCTAACTTACAAATGTGAAGCCTCGTAATTCTGATTCTTCTCCATTTGACTACTTCACACTCAATAATGCCTTTCTTTCTAGAAGAAAAGGCGCTCCAGTCATTTATTGGGATTTACTCTATAAGTTCCAATGCACACCAAATTAAACGAAACAAAATAAAACAAACGTTTGAACAAACAAGAAACAAAATAAAACAAACGTTTTGTCTAATGCGTTGTCCACTGGTCTCATCCACTTCAATGTCTCACTGGTTTGAAGCAAACATCTCTATTCGAAAAGGAACTGTTCGAAACTGTTTTGTTTCATCTGGTATGCAATGGACCTTAAGTAATCCGCCAGTTGCACGAAAATCCATTTGAATATTATAAAATGACGTAGAAACAATAAACGAATAGGGATGTCAATGCAGTGACGTCATTTTACGATGGTTGAAGTTAATTATTGGATATCCGTGCAACTGGCCGATAGACTAATGTGAGCATCACCAGCCCAACATGAATTCTTCTGCCTTGAAGAAGCTGATAAAAATTTAACAATAAGGCTAGGCGTACACCGGTTAGTCAAGACAAGACAAGACGAGATTAGTCACAGTAATTCACATAGTTGCTTATGAAGCAGCACACACCAATGCAATGACTAATCGGTGTGTGTTGCTTCATAAGCAACTATGTGAAGTACTGTGACTAAACGTGACTAATCTCGTCTTGTCTTGACTAACCGGTGTACGCCTAGCCTAATGTGAGTGAGCATCACCAGCCCAACATGAATTCTTCTGCCTTGAAGAAGCTGATAAAAATATAACAATAAAGCTTGAAGAGAATTAAACGAATTCTGTCAGTATCAAGCACATTTTGCATGATTGTTTTAGAAAAGTGTCGTGATAGGCTATTATTAGGGTAGACGACGACAAACAGTTATGACAATGGAATGCAGGGGTAGGTGACAAAAAGATAAAGAAGAAAAGTGGCTAGAATAATTTGTAGGCTGACTGAGTGAAGCACGTGAGAGGAGCCTGTGAAATCTATTAACACCTAACTAACTGCAGTAGCCTACTATTTTTATACGCTGGAATTTGTGTGCTAGTGTGTACGTGTCTTGGTTAGCGTGTACCGGCATCATTTGCATGCACGCACGCAACTGAACACGAGGCATTTTCAAACAACGCGTGCGTTTTCAAAAAACGCAAGCGACTGCATGCCATCAGATGACGTCATTTTAGGACCGTTGAAGGTCTTCGGTTTTTGTGCAACCAGAGATAACACACGAATGGATTAATGGTGGATGATGATGGTAATACGGTTTCCGGGTTCATCATGGATTCTTGACATAGAGTATAGCAGGATTCTTTTAAATTGTCAGAAAACAGCTGATTGATGTACGCTCGTTTACTAACGTTAAATCAGCTGTTTTCTGACAAGTTAAAAGAATCCTGCTATATAGGAGGCGGTGGAGATAGTTCTGCATCGATGTGGCAAGAAAAGAAACCTGATGATGAATATGTGATAAAAAAGGAGCAAAAAGATGGGGAAGAGTTGAAGAGGAGGAGTAGGAGGAGGCGGAGGGAGGAGGAAGAGGAGAGGGAGGAGGAAGAGGAGGAGGAAGGAGGAGGAGGAGGAAAAAAGGAGGAAGAGAAGAGGAACAGAAAAAGGAAGAGAAGGGGAGGAGGAAGAATAGGAGGAGGAGAAGGAGACGAATAAGAAGAAGATCAAGGAGGAGAAGAAGAAGAAGAAGAAGAAGAAGAAGAAGAAGAAGAAGAAGGAGAAGAAGAAGAAGAAGAAGAAGAAGAAGAAGAAGAAGAAGAAGAAGAAGAAGAAGAAGAAGAAGGAGAAGAAGAAGAAGAAGAAGAAGAAGATGAAGAAGAAGAAGAAGAAGAAGAAGAAGAAGGTGGAGAAGAATAAGAAGACAAAGTAGCATGAGAGGAAGAAGAATGAAGAGAAGAAGAATAAGGAGAAGAAGAATGAGGAGAAGAAGGATAAGGAGAAGAATGAGGAGAAGATGAAGGAGACAAAGAAGCAGGAAAATAAGAAGAATGAGGAGAAGAAAAGACAAAGAAGCATGAGGAGAAACAGAAGAAGAAGGAGAACAAGAAGGAGGAGGAGTAGAAGAAGAAGAAAAGGACATTGCATGTCCTGTCTGTCTCAGTTCCATATAGGCGCATTCTATTATTATTTCCTGTCTGCCGGTGTATTTTGTGCAAACTCCAAAACTCCAACTACTGCTGATGTACGGATAGGGGAAGACAGGAATAAAAGGAAGGAGGAGGAAAGGAAAAGAGAAAGAGAGACGATGAGGAAGGAAGGAACATTATGCTGTTGAATGCAGGGAAAGGAGTAGGCCAGATTTCTATTGAACGGTGTACAAATAGACACGAATAATAATAACCATCGCAGTAAACGATGCTCAACTTGGATTGAATAAAGATTGGGTTTGATACGAGCTTCAGGTATAACACAAGTTGAATGTTGCAGTACAGCAAGCGTCAAGATAAATAGAATAAGGTAGTATTGGATAAGTGGTAAATTTTAAACGGAAATCGTCTGCATTGAGAGATATTGTGAGCGGTTCAAGTACTTGAACTGGACGCTAGGTTTATTCACATATCACCGAGTTTGGTTTTTTCTTGTAAAAATATTTCTTCAATATTATTGAGCGGAGCTCAATCTCAGGCCAATATTGTGTAAATCGGTTTAGGATCAAACTCCTCTGAGACTTCTTGGTCTTTTCCCATGAAATTTGGCTTGGACATGCATTGCACATCAACAATGCAGAGGCGGCCCTATATGAAGGCGAAGAAGGCGGCGCCTGGGGCCTCGCGTTTTTGGGGGCCCCGCACAGTCGTGAACCATGGCTTGGAAAATGGAATAATACCTATTTAGCAATAGCAAAAAATGTATAATATCATGACAAAACTACGATCCTAGTTCCTGAATCCTAGTTTAGGTTTATTTCAGGTATTAACAGGGCACCGCTATTGAACTTTGCATTGGGCCCCGCGATTTCTAGGGCCACCACTGGAATTGTGGACTTTGGACTCATAGCTGACTGAGATCTATAAGAATTCATTCGAATTTGCTCTTGAAATTGGTAGTTTTGTGTGTTTTTGGGGTCAATCACCTCTGAAAAACACTGTCAGCTACTGAATTGTGGTCCTTGGACACATAGCTCACTGAGATCCATAAGAATTCATTCGAATTCGCCCTTGAAATTGAGTGTTTGGCCTTGAAATTGGTAGTTTCGTGTGTTTTTGTGGTCAATGACACTGAAAAACACTGTCAACTAGTGAATTGTGGACTTTGGACTCATAGCTGACTGAGATCTATAAGAATTCATTCGAATTTGCCCTTGAAATACAGTGTTTGGCCTTGAAATTGGTAGTTTTGTGTGTTTTTGGGGTCAATGACCTCTGAAAAACACTGTCAACTACTGAATTGTGGACTTTGGACTCATAGCTGACTGAGATCTATAAGAATTCATTTGAATTCGCCCTTGAAATTGAGTGTTTGGCCTTGAAATCGGTAGTTTCGTGTGTTTTTGTGGTCAATGACCTTTGAAAAACACTGTCAAGTACTGAATTGTGGACTTTGGACTCATAGCTGACTGAGATCTATAAGAATTCATTCGAATTTGCCCTTGAAATACAGTGTTTGGCCTTGAAATTGGTAGTTTTGTGTGTTTTTGGTGTCAATGACCCCTCCAAAACACTGTCCACTACTGACTTGTGGACTTTGAACTCATAGCTTACTGCGATCTATAAGAATTCATTCGAATTGCCCTTGAAATTGAATGTTTGGCCTTGAAATTGGTGATTTTGTGTGTTTTGGGGGGTCAATGACCTTCGAAAAACACTGTCAACTACTGAATTGTGGACTTTGGACTCATAGCTGACAGAGATCTATAAGAATTCATTCGAATTTGCCCTTGAAATACAGTGTTTGGCCTTGAAATTGGTAGTTTTGTGTGTTTTTGGGGTAAATGACCTCTGAAAAACACTGTCAGCTACTGAATTGTGGTCCTTGGACACATAGCTCACTGAGATCCATAAGAATTCATTCGAATTCGCCCTTGAAATTGAGTGTTTGGCCTTGAAATTGGTAGTTTTGTGTGTTTTGTGGTCAATGACACTGAAAAACACTGTCAACTAGTGAATTGTGGACTTTGGACTCATAGCTGACTGAGATCTATAAGAATTCATTCGAATTTGCCCTTGAAATTGAGTGTTTGGCCTTGAAATCGGTAGTTTCGTGTGTTTTGTGGTCAATGACCTCTGAAAACACTGTCAACTAGTGAATTGTGGACTTTGGACTCATAGCTGACTGAGATCTATAAGAATTCATTCGAATTTGCCCTTGAAATTGAGTGTTTTGCCTTGAAATCGGTAGTTTCGTGTGTTTTTGTGGTCAATGACCTTTGAAAAACACTGTCAACTACTAAATTGTGGACTTTGGACTCGTAGCTGATCGAGATCTATAAGAATTCATTGGAATTTGCCCTTGAAATTAGTAGTTTTGTGTGTTTTCGGGGTCAATGACCTCTAACAAACACTGTCAACTACTGAATTGTGTACTTTGGACTCGTAGCTGACCATGATCTATGAGAATTCATTCGAACTTGCCCTTGAAATACAGTGTTTGGCCTTGAAATTGGTAGTTTTGTGTGTTTTTGGGGTCAATGACCTCTGAAAAACACTGTCAACTAGGTACTGAATTGTGGACTTGGGACTCATAGCTGACTGAGATCTATAAGAATTCATTCGAATTTGCCCTTGAAATACAGTGTTTGGCCTTGAAATTGGTAGTTTTGTGTGTTTTTGGGGTCAATGACCTCTGAAAAACACTGTCAACTACTGAATTGTGGACTTTGGACTCATAGCTGACTGAGATCTATAAGAATTCATTCGAATTTGCCCTTGAAATACAGTGTTTGGCCTTGAAATCGGTAGTTTCGTGTGTTTTGTGGTCAATGACCTTTGATAAACACTGTCAAGTACTGAATTGTGGACTTTGGACTCATAGCTGACTGAGATCTATAAGAATTCATTCAATTTGCCCTTGAAATACAGTGTTTGGCCTTGAAATCAGTAGTTTTGTGTGTTTTGGGGTCAATGACTTCTGAAAACACTGTCAACTACTGAATTGTGGACTTTGGACTCATAGCTGACCGAGATCTATAAGAATTCATTCGAGTTTGCCCGTGAAATTGGATGTATGGCCTTGAAATTGGTAGTTTTGTGTGTTTTTGGGGTCAATGACCTCTGAAAAACACTGTCAACTACTGAATTGTGGACTTTGGACTCATAGCTGACTGAGATCTATAAGAATTCATTCGAATTTGCCCTTGAAATACAGTGTTTGGCCTTGAAATTGGTAGTTTTGTGTGTTTTTGGGGTAAATGACCTCTGAAAAACACTGTCAGCTACTGAATTGTGGTCCTTGGACACATAGCTCACTGAGATCCATAAGAATTCATTCGAATTCGCCCTTGAAATTGAGTGTTTGGCCTTGAAATTGGTAGTTTTGTGTGTTTTGTGGTCAATGACACTGAAAACACTGTCAACTACTGAATTGTGGACTTTGGACTCATAGCTGACTGAGATCTATAAGAATTCATTCGAATTTGCCCTTGAAATCGAGTGTTTGGCCTTGAAATCGGTAGTTTCGTGTGTTTTTGTGGTCAATGACCTCTGAAAAACACTGTCAACTAGTGAATTGTGGACTTTGGACTCATAGCTGACTGAGATCTATAAGAATTCATTCGAATTTGCCCTTGAAATTGAGTGTTTTGCCTTGAAATCGGTAGTTTCGTGTGTTTTTGTGGTCAATGACCTTTGAAAAACACTGTCAAGTACTGAATTGTGGACTTTGGACTCATAGCTGACTGAGATCTATAAGAATTCATTCGAATTTGGCCTTGAAATCGGTAGTTTTGTGTGTTTTTGGGGTCAATGACTTCTGAAAAACACTGTCAACTACTGAATTGTGGACTTTGGACTCATAGCTGACTGTGATCTATAAGAATTCATTCGAACTTGCCCATGAAATTGAGTGTTTGGAATTGAAATTAATAGTTTTGTGTGTTTTTGTGGTCAATGACCTCTGAAAAACACTATCAACTAGGTACTGAATTGTGGACTTTGAGCTCATAGCTGACTGAGATCTATAAGAATTCATTCGAATTTGCCCTTGAAATACAGTGTTTGGCCTTGAAATTGAGAGTTTTGTGTGTTTTTGGGGTCAATGACCTCTGAAAAACACTGTAACCTACTGATTTGTGGACTTTGGACTCATAGCTGACTAAGATCTATAAAAATTCATTCGAATTTGCCCTTGAAATACAGTGTTTGGCCTCAAAGTTCGTAGTTTTGTGTGTTTTTGGGGTCAATGACCTCTGAAAAACACTGTCAGCTACTGAATTGTGGTCCTTGGACACATAGCTCACTGAGATCCATAAGAATTCATTCGAATTCGCCCTTGAAATTGAGTGTTTGGCCTTGAAATTGGTAGTTTTGTGTGTTTTTGTGGTCAATGACACTGAAAAACACTGTCAACTACTGAACTGTGGACTTTGGACCCATAGCTTATTGAGATCTATAAGAATTCATTCGAATTTGCCCTTGAAATACAGTGTATGGCCTTGAAATTGGTAGTTTTGAGTGTTTTTGGGTCACTGTCACTGTCAACTACTGAATTGTGGACTTTGGACTCATAGCTGACTGAGATCTATAAGAATTCATTTGAATTCGCCCTTGAAAGACAAGACAAGACGAGGTTAGACACGTTTAGTCACAGTAATTCACATAGCCTAGTTTCTTATGAAGCAGTACACACAGATGCAATGACTAATCGGTGTGTGTTTGTTTCATAAGCAACTATGTGAAGTACTGTGACTAAACGTGACTAATGTCGTCTTGCCTTGTCTTGACTAACCAGTGTCCGCCTAGACTAACAGTAAACCAATCAACTTTAAGTTTTAACATAGACTAACTGTGTAGTTAGTCTATGGTTTTAATAAATAGATCCATCGCCTGTAAAGAAACATTATATACAGGTATAACGTATAATGAAACACAACGCCATAATGAAACTACAATAAAAGTAGTATATTAAATGTAATTATTGTAGCATAAATAACAACATTATGAAATAAAGAGTTTCAGAGAACTGTCTTAAAAACCATAACATGAAAAATTGAAATTAGAATGTAAAGTAAACGCTGTATTCTGATTCCAATAACTCCAATACTCTGTCAACAGTATTATACTTTATAATATATACTTTAACAGATTCTTTAAACCTTTGAAATTTTGGAGGGGCTATGCCCACCCAAAATTATTTTTGAGGGGGCATGAGCCCACCCAGGCCTTATGGAGTCGTCACTAGTGTTGCCGCTAAATAAAGTCAGCAATATCCTTAACCAATTCCTACCCTAACTTATTCAACTCCTTATGCGAGGGTTCTTTACTTTTCCTCCTTTGGTACTTGTTGTAAGTTACTGTGGTAGAAAATAGTCGGTCTATTTCCATGCTCGTTCTAGGTTATTGTACGCAGAACGCTGAAACAATATTCTCAAAGACTGTAACAAAAAGATGGCATCCGGACACGATCCTTGAGTGACACATAACTCAACGCTAGCCGAGGCCATAAAGCTGTTAGCATTATGGGGCATCATACACAACAATCGTAACTATTCTTGCAATGTTTCCAGCAAGGCAGCCTACTATCACGGAATCGCTGCTGTGTTCTATTATTGAGACAAACCGGGCAAAACTTCATCAATCATCGGGGAGCGGAACGAATCAAACTAGATTGAGAAACAAGTTTCTAAACAGTGTTTTACAATCATATTCCACGCATGAAACATTTTTGAAAGCGTTCAACTACATGCGTCATGAATCGCTTATTGGAATGGCATGACTTGAACAATCGTAGAAGGCCTCTTGCTTGAAATCATATACTTGGTTCAGATTTCTTCTCACAATGTCCTTTTTTGTAATAATTGTATGAAAATGCAAACATATAATGGAACATAATTGAATATTTCAATACAAGCGAAAACGAGGAAACATTTAAATATGTATGTACTTCTACTTTGAAACATTATTCAAGAAATTTTTCAGCATAACAGCTATCTTGTCTTGCATTCGGCGTTGACTCCTATTGGATGCTAGTCGCTATGACTGGCCAATCAGAGATCGCGTCGTTAATTCTGGGACTACTCTGGTTTATATTTTACTGTCATTTGTTTTATATACTTTTTTTTCAACAAGAACAAGAGAAAATGATGAGATAATTTGCTTGAACCTCTACCTTAGACTCAGGCACAATGCCTATGCGAGGATTTTATTTCGTAAAATATATGATTTTATTTATCACATGTTTTCTAGTGGTATAGTAACCTTCTGGCTGTAAAGTGTATTTTTTATTCTATATGTACCACAATAAAACTCTTGTAAATTATGAAGAAATAAACAAAATTTGAAATTGAAATTGAATTGAATTGAAATAGCTCTAATCAGTTATTGCTTGTTTGTCTGTTGTTAATTATGAAGAAATAAACAAAATTTGAAATTGAAATTGAATTGAATTGAAATATCTATGATCAGTTATTGCTTGTTCGTCTGCTGTTAATTTCCCTAGACAAATTTCACCTTCATTTATTTACCTGAGAAATAATAATATTTCATTCATTGATTTTCAAGATGAAAGTTAAATTTCCACGGGGATCATAATTCCATCTCAATGTACCATAGCCTCCTCTAATACATTAGAGAAGGCTATGCAATGTACATTATAATATCCTTTTAAAAACGATATTCTGTAACTCGATCATTATTCTAAGCTGATATTTTGGATGTTGGACCATAATAAAAGATCGTACCATTCTACAAGACAGGCTTTGTTGAGTTTAGTGTTAAGACTGCAATGAACAAAAATTATTTCAATAATAGATGTTTTCGATGATATAGAACAATATTATTCAATAATACAGTGTGTTTTAGAGGACTTTAAAACTTTGAAAATGAATGTACCGGTAATTTAGAAAAAAAAGTGTCATTTCATCTTCGTACAGTGAAATTTACTGTGAGTTGTCGATGTAGATGTATATTGTATAATATACAATATAATTATGAATACATATATTGTATAATATACAATATAAATCTACAGCCTACAATTTCAGCCGTAATATTACTCAAATATATACAGATAAACGTTATCGTTAAATTTCAACGGAATAAGAAATGTAATTGAATCATTGCATCAACAGTACTTAAGTAGTTCCCCTATAAATTTATAATAATTATGTATACATATTATATTAAGGATTTGAGCTTTTTTCTATACACAATTCTGATAACAAATTTCCAACTTTCTGCTCAAAAAATTACTTACCATACGCTCTTACTTACTGCTCAGAAGGCTTCATACTACCTACTAAGATTTTTCTCCGAATTTACGCAAATTACATGACTGTCATCCAACACAATCTTGAGACTTTTGTAACTGACTAAGTAGCCATAAATTCATTACATACAAATCACAAACCTAATAAAATCATTAATTATTAGAAAACTTATAAGAAGTGTCTGTTTCGTGAAATTTTAAAAGTCTGTTAGTAATATACAAAAAAGGCAGACTCACACCGGGCGTATTAGTTTAATACGTAGGCCTACATAGAAACCCCTATTATTGATGACATGAGATTTTGTATGCGTGCATTTTTACTGTATTACAAGACTTCCAAATGCTCAAGAAACTCAGGCCCCTAATCTTCCAGAAACTGTTGATTGTTGATTTCTAGGAGCTATACTGTTTATAGAGTCGCTATACACCACACAAGCATTTCACGCCGTGCCACTTTTTGTATAGATAGTAAAGCCAATATAAAAATGCATGGCGTGCAATACTCGTGTAGTATATGGCTAGGCGTACACCGGTTAGTCAAGACAAGACGAGATTAATCACGTTTAGTCACATTACTTCACATAGTTGCTTATGAAGCAACACACACCGATTAGTCATTGCATCGGTGTGTGCTGCTTCATAAGCAGCTATGTGAATTACTGTGACTAAACGTGACTAATCTTGTCTTGTCTCGTCTTGACTAACCGGTGTACGCCTAGCCCATGACTCGCTTAAAACATAGGCTAGTCGTCTAATCCCCTTTATACAATATCAGAAAAACTCCTATTGTAAAGGTGACCGGATCCTTCAAATTGAAAAAAAATATATATGAGCTCTAAAATCGCTTCCCGGTGGTACGGAATCCACCTGAAGCTGTAGGTCCATTCATCTCTCATCATCATCCTTCCCATTACCCACGCACAAGCCTAGAACTTATGCGGGCATCATCCCTAGCAAAAAAAAAACATGACTTTTGTGATCCCTAGCCGGTATTTTACTACTAATTACAAATTAAAAACTTGAAAAATTATTGAGTATGCTACAAAGGTGCAAACTAAATATTTTAAATTACAAACGAAAAAACTTGAAATTTACAATCTCTGTGAACTTATTACAGTGAATTTAAAATTTAAAATTATTACGATTTCGTATTACTTATTACGATTTCTGTGAACTTACCGGAACTGTTGACACTTAATATTTCTGTGACACACTGTGACCCACAGACAATTCACCATGACACACGCTACCACACGACGCGACACGACGCGACAAGACGCGACAAGACGCGACAGAACGCAACGTTGGACTGACGCGGTCGCCACCAGACAACTACTGGCTGAAGCCGGCAGCGCTGGCTAAAAAGCTAAACTTAGGACCAACTTGGCCTCTCTCCCTTCTTCACTTTCTCTACTTTCTTCCTCCTTCTCTGTTTCTTCGTTCGTCTCTTTCTCGATTCACGTCCAACGACCTCTTTCTCTTACTGTTACCCACCCACCCCCTCTCTCTCTCTTACTTCCCCTGTTGGACTCTAGTTGTTTCTCTTTTTCAGTTTATCACTTTTACTAGTTCTTGTTCTTTTCGGTTTCCCTCTGTCACTTTGATTTCTTACTCTACCTATCACTCCCTCTCCGACTCTCTCTCTCTCTTAGTTCCCCTGTTGGACTCTAGTTGTTTCTCTTTTTCAGTTTATCACTTTTACTGGTTCTTGTTCTTTTCGGTTTCCCTCTGTCACTTTCATTTCTTACTCTACCTATCACTCCCTCACCGACTCTCTCTCTCTCTCTTACTTCCCTTGTTGGACTCTAGTTGTTTCTCTTTTTCAGTTTATCACTTTTACTAGTTCTTGTTCTTTTCGGTTTCCCTCTGTCACTTTGATTTCTTACTCACTCTCCCTATCACTCCCTCACCGACACTCTCTCTCTCTGATTTTTCTTTCTCTCACTCTTACTAAATGGTTTCTTCCTTTTCCTCTATCATATTTTCCCTTACCTATCCTTATGTGTTAATTTTCCTTCCCTATTTGAAATTCTCTTCTATGGTTACTATACTGTTCTCTTTTCTTGTTTTTTTCCTTCTGCTCGTCAAACTTATTTTTAATAGAAAAAACTTTTTGAAATTGTTAATCTCCACTTTAATAAACACAATGTTCCTACTAGGACCATGGTTTCATAACACATCCTCAGCTGTACTTATTTTTCTTCTTTTGTTTAGCTTCTATTCCTCCTTCATTCATCAGAATTCTTTTTGCTGTTTTTTTTCCTTTGCAAAGAACACTCATTCTTAACTTTCAAATCCTTCTTTTTGCCTTCTTCGACCATATTTCCCTCATTTTTGCTCTGAGAATCGAAAATGCTTCTCATATTTTTCTACTAAACAATCAACTAATATTTTCCATGCTACACCTCACCTATTTTACGTAGGGTTTGAAAAATTTGAAATTTTCACATTAATAATGTACTTGCAAAGCTTTTGGTGTTTCAATTTTAATTCCATTGTTTCTAATGTAATGACATTGATAAAATTATTTTATTTTATTTAATTTCCATCCTATCTTCCTCTTCTTCCTCCATTGTCCTTTTTCTTCTTTCTCTACAAACATTTTTTCTCACTTGCTCCACTCTCTTCCCCTGATTTGTTCTCTCATTTCTTTCTCCTTCTCTTCCTACTATCCCTCCATCACTTAATCTCTCTCTTTCTCTCTCGCTCACACTGTCTCTTCTTTCTCACTCTTTCTCTCTCTTCGTCGACAGTACAGTTCCTCTGGTATTGGTGTGAGGGGAGAGTACGGCTAAATTTAAATCTAGTGTTCGGCAAGTTTCGGCAATGTTCGGCTGTCTTCGGGTGGCTGCTGGCTGCCGAACCGACTTTACCACAGGAATGAAAATATTTTGCCGAACTAGGAAGAAGGAAGAATGACAAAACACTACGGTGGTTGATGGAGAGGAGGAAGAGGAGGAAAGCGGAATACAGGAAGAAGGAAGAGAGATCTATCAACGAAGGGGGAAGAAATGCAATGAGAAACATGAAGAAGAAAGATGAGCGAAGGAGCAGGAGAGGGAGAGGGAGGTAAGAAGAAGAGTGAAGAAGAAGAAGAAGGAGAAGAAGAGGAGAAAGACGAAGAAGAAGAAAAGAAGAAGAAGAAGAAGAAGAGGAGAAGGAGGAGGAAGAAGAAGAAACAGGAGAAGGAGAAGAAGAATAAGAAGAAGAAGAAGAAGAAAAGAGAGAGAAGAAAAATATGTAGAGAAGAAGAGGAGAAGGAGGAAGAGGAAGAAGAAACAGGAGAAGAAGAAAGAAGAAGAAGAAGAAGAAGAAGAAGAAGAAAAGAAGAAGAGGAGAAGAAGAAGAAAGAAATAGAGGAGAAAGAAGTAGAGAAGAATAGGAGAGGGAGGAGGAAGGAGAAGAGAGACAGAAAGAGTGAGAGGAAGAAGAAGAAGAAGAAGAAGAAAAGAAGTAGAGGAAAAAGAAGTAGAGAAGAAGAGGAGAAGGAGGAAGAAGGAGAAGAGAGAGAGAGAGGGAACGAGCGAGAGAAGGTTATGGGGATCCGTGTGGAAAGAAGAAAGAAAATGAAGAACAAGACAAGAGAGATGATTGAGTAGAAGTGATGCAGTGGGAGGGAATAGGTTAGGATGAAGAAGGAGGGGAGTAGGCAGAGGAAGAAGAGGAGGAGAAAGAAAAGAAGAAAGAGGGACAGAGAAAGTTATGAGAAGGGTCCGTGTGCCATTCACGGATAAAGTGGAATAAAACAGCCGTCACGAACGAATGGAACTATGAAACTTGAAAACACAACTACCCCTTCCTCCCCTAATCAAGGTCACCCCCAACTTTGAGGTTTGGGCGGGGGAGACAACCCTCCGCCCCTGGAGCCCCCGAAGGGTACTAGCACGTGAATGCGCACATCTAGTCACGAGAAATACCATCAAACCTAGAATTTCTATAGAGGAGAGGGTGTTTCATGAACCCCTCAAATCTAGGCAATAATCCAGCGAATATCATGTTCGTGAAGCGTTGATATTAGTTACATAGTAGCAATTATATATTATTAGATTCATATTATATCCTTACAAATTGCATTACAATACTGTGTGATGCACTTTATAAAGTTTATGTCGTGCTATCATGGGTCGTGGAACATAATATGGATTTGGTTATTCCTAAGCTTACAACAATAATAATTATAAGTTTAACTACAGTTAGGTTTAGTGATGGAGGTTGATGCATTTCTAGTAGCTTGTAACACAGTTCAATTCATTTTCTCTGCTTGTGTTGAAGAATAAGGCCATTGTAATATCAGACTAGTATGAGGCATAGAATTTCTCAATTGATAACTTCTAAAGTTTTAATAATTATTGTAGTTTTGTTAGCGACCTTCATTTATCCCTGCCTCAAGGCCTAGTTTTAAATTTCATAACTATCATTGTAAAACTAGACCTTACACCGAATAATAATTTACCCTTGTGATTATTATTATCAGAGAAGATGTAGATGTAGGTTTTATTTGTAAATATTATTCATTTTTATAATATAAGATGCTAATTACAGATTCATACTCCTTAAATTTCAAATGTTATAATACAATACTGTTATGTTATGTAATGTTATGTAATGTATGTAATGTTATATGTAATTTTATGTTACAATACTGTATTGTTATTGTGTAGTCTGCACTTTATTTATTTATTCATCCAAATTCCAACGTTACACACCACTACTTTATAGAAAATTTACAAGACAGATAGATGTACTTTCAAACTATAAATAAATAGAGATCAGGTAGAACTATACAAAAAAGCTAATAAATAACAAGGCAAAAAACTAAGCTACGGTATATCAGAACAATGAATGATGCAATAAGGTAATGAAAATTACTTCTCAGTTAGTCAATTTCTTGACAGTTCTTACTTTCATACAAGTATCCAAATTTGAACTTCAACATTATAGGCCCTATTCAGGATGAATAATTTATTGAAATACTGCTGGTTGTAAGAAAACAAAAATGAAAAACAATGAGAAATTGATTGATTGATTAATTGCCTTTATTAAGGGCGGAGTTAGGACTCCTGGTCCTCTCTGCCACACAACCCTAAGATTGGTGAAACAAGAAGGGATATTCGAAGAATAAGAGTAAGAATAATCGAATAGAGAAGGGGAACGATAGAAAAAAGTAGCTAAATGTTGGAAATATAACTTGACTACCTCCCTTAGTTGTTAGTGATTCTTCTCAGCGTATTACCTTCTTAACTGATATATCAATTCTTTGTTTCCCCTCTTTTAATATCCTACAAAACAAAACTTTTCCCATTTTTTGTAGATTTTCACCCCTTTTCTCTTTTTGTAAATTGTTATATTGTCACATTGTCATTCTACTGCTCATCTTCAATCAATTGCTACTGTATCATTACATGCTCCTTTATCAAAAATTGTTTATTTTCTTGTAACTTGGTATTCCTTGCTAGTGCTTTGTTGTTATATAGGGGCAGTTTTGAAACTTATAAACCTCAGCGGAAAAAATCGTCTGGAACTTGTTCTGGTAACATAGAAAATTATTTTCCACCCTTCCAAGAAATCACCCTTTCGGTGTGTTTGAAATAATAATGTGATAGGATTTGGAGGAAAAATTATGTGAGATAACTAAATGATTGAATTCATTTATTCATTATGTATCATCATAAACAAATTTATATTAGCATCAAACATTAGCTATTTACATCACCAAATTATATAGCCTAGGCCTATATCTGGAATGTATTCAATTTTTTTTTTGTTTTTTTGCTAGGGATGATGCCCACATAAGCTCTAAGCTTGTGCGTGGGTAATGGGAAGGATGATGATGATGAGAGATGAATGGACCTACAGCTTTAGGTGGGTTCCGAACCACCGGGAAGAGATTTTGAAGCTCATAAATTTTTGTATTTAGAGGAGCCGGTCACCGTTACAACGGGAGTGGTAGGCGCTGTCTCTTATCTAATCTCACCGATTAGCCTCGCCTCTGCCACTGGGACCAACCCGCTTACTGAATAAGTACTGAATAAGAAAGCAGAAATAGGTCTCCTATTGGCCAGTAGAAGAAACTCCACTGATAGATTGGTTGATGGAGTGGAACCTATTGGGTAAATACAGTAACATTTTCCTTAGTGTCAATAATATTGGTGCCTTTAACCTAAATGACCCAATGTTCTTACAATTTGGGAGTTAAATAGAAATTGTTCATTAGATTTGAAAGAACGTAGCTTATCATTAGATAATATGTCCTATATTAATTTTGACTGTAGATTCGAATCATATAATTTTTTCTACAAATATCATATCATGATTTATTTCTATCAACCTTTGAAAGAGTGAGTGAATTTTGGAATAAGAAAGCAGTGGAGACTTCCACTCCCCTCTCACAATATTATATTATTATTTTTCCATTTCTTTAATTACGGTATCTCATCATTTGACAATTGAAAAGATTCATTTTGTTATTGTGTTTTTTACGAAAATATGAATGAATAATTCATTTAATAATTTATTCAACAATACATTGATGAGAATATTCCTATTCCTAATCAATAGCAAACAACCCAGAATTTATTTCTAAACTCCTTGTATAGCCAACTCTTAGCATTGATAATAATAGTGGAAATATGTAGATTTGTCGTCTATGAGTCGAGTATATATTGCCTGATTATTCAAATTGGGTGTAAATCAATACCTTGGTAGCCTTCACTGGAAACTAACGGAATGCATCTTGTTGTATTGACCATTCTCGAGGTTTTCTTTCCAATTTGTATTGTGTGAGGTCGTTACTCTTTAGCATTGGAAAGATTCTACAGTCGAATTGGATGCTGTAGAGCTATAAGGTTCTGATAACAATGTTGTAGATTATTATTCAGATAATTATGTTTTGGAGATTATCAATGAAATAGTAGTTTATGCAATGGTTGTATTATGAGAGCTTTTAAACGACGAGTTTGAACATCACACTTTCGACGTTAGGGTCTTAAAGAGTTTATTCTTAACTGCAATGTGTTATTGTAAATATGTTATTTTTGTTTAACTATTAATTATAGTTACAAACAGAAAATATATTTCTGTTTTTGAAGTATGTGTACTGCTCACATGACTTTGTCTATAACATGACGTATTTGTTGATGGCAATAAAAACATTTTGATTCTGATTTTGAGTGAAATACCAAGGTATTTTAAGGTATCTCAAGAGAGGTTTAAAGGATAAAATACAACCATTGCATACACCATTTTAATCTACAACCAACAAGAAACAATAATATCTTTATTATCAATCTATGAATGGAATGCCTCTCCCCTCTACCAGTTGTTAGGCTAGGCGTACACCGGTTAGTCAAGACAAGAGGAGATTAGTCAAGTTTAGTCACAATAATTCGCATAGTTGCTTATGAAGCAGCACACACCGATGCAATGACTAATCAGAGTGTGCTGCTTCATAAGCAACTATGTAAATTACTGTGACTAAACGTGACTAATCTCGTCTTGTCTTGACTAACCGGTATACGCCTAGTCTAAGAATGGAATGCCTCTCCCCTCTACCACGACAACTACTGTAGTTGTAACAGAGCTTAGACAGAAATCAACATTTGCAGACGCAATTCATGGCTAACGGTATGAATTGCAATTGTACTTGGGCGCAACAATGTCCCGTATGGAAGTTACCTCTGTTCTTCCTTCTCTGTGGGTTAGTTTAGATTGATAATGTAGATATTATTGTTTTTTGTTGGTCGTAGATAAAATGGTGTATGCAATGGTTGTATTTTAGCCTTTAAACAACTCTTGAGATACCCTACAAAACTCGCTGCGTTGCCGCTCGTATTTAAACCTCGGTATCTCACTCATCGTTTAAAGGCTCTCATAATATAACCATTGCATAAACTACTATTCTAGGCAGTAAAATGAAAATTTCTTGTATAACATACCCTTCTAAGTTTTATGGAGCAGACCAGAGTTTTCGCTAGAGGCTCCTCAGAGTCCTTTTTTCCAATTCAATACTTTTTGCGTGAAAAAGAAGGCCGGGAGCCTGTTTTATAAGCATTTCTAAGAAGTGAAGCCTAATACAGGAAAAAGGTGACCTCACGCTAGACAATAACAACACGGAGTACTATGTGATGGATGGTCTAGTGTGTACCTGCCTTATTTCTGTATTAGAGACTTCTATTTTCATATGCTCCTGGGGCCTGTTGCATGAGAAAATACCAGCTAGTAATACTAGTTGTCAGATGGCAAGTTACCATAGTGACAACTAGTATTACTAGCTTGTATTTTCTCATGCAACAGGCTCCTGGTAGTAGATTTTTTGAAGGCGACTTCAAGGAAAGGTTTAAAACTCACAGTGAAACCGCAATTTAATTAAACAACTATCATAGTTTTTATTTTCACTTTTCAACTTAATATTTACATTAAAACACTCAATTTAGGATTGTAAAAATAGGACACTCAAGGTACACTAGAGTGAGAGGCAAGTTAAACTCGAGTAAAAACTATAGTAGAATTAGTTTTTAGTAGTTTTTGCACTATTAGTAGAATATGTGCTAGAAAACGGTCCAAGTCACATGAACTCATTTCTAAGATGAATGAAGAAAAACGGTTGCTAGATAACTGGACTAACAATTAAATTCCTGTGAAAATAAAATTGAAAGTTAAAATTGAGAAATACCACATAATAAACATCAAAATATACTCTCAATGTTAAGAGTGGGCAGAAACTAGTTGTTCGCCACATTGGAAAAGGTAAGATCAATGTAATCTCTTCTCACATGTAGCGCCGTTATTTTTGGACAGAAAATTACGTTTGAAGTGTCATTACAAAGAGAATTAAATTCTTCAGGGGTAGGCTTTTTACTTCTCTAATTAGAAAATTACTGCAATAATTACATTCAAGACCGCTCTCGGATGGGTGACCGACACAAAAAAGACACAAAGAATTGTGCAATGAGGCGAGGTGGAACCTACCCGTAAGGGTCTAACCACCAATAAAAGCCATACGATAAAAAAAACTGCAATAATTACAAGAAAGCCAACTCATTAAAGTTTGAACATTTTTCGAAGAAATATTTAAAATTTGAAAACGCCAACCCCCTGCAACATTCTATTATTTATCAAATACATTTTTTACAAGAAGATCCGACGTAAACTGTAGACTTGTAACTGTGTTACAAGAAAATGCGTGTTTTAGCTTAAAATTACATTGATTACACGATTCCATTCTCCGACTGTTGAATAGAACTCGAGTAGAACTTGCATGACACTGAAGCGAACCTCAAGCAAGTCTTGTGTAGGACACTTGGGTTACACTTAGCTAAGGTAGGAGAATTAAGCGGCTCCTTCGATAGCCACCTCAGTCTGTGATTGTACATAGCAGGGTCCTTCCCTCACAAAGTTCACCAATACTTTAAACCGCATCTCGCCAAATACGCTTTCGGTTGTGTTGGATTCGACGAGCGTCTCAACGATTCGAAACTTCGACGTTTTGCAATCCAGCGTCGGCTCAACGTCACGGTCCAACAGGAATTCCATTAGGCCTGCAAACAGAAAACGTACACATTCTTAAAAATTGTAAGGCTAGGCGTACACCGGTTAGTCAAGACAAGACAACACGAGATTAGTCACAGTACTTCACATAGTTGCTTATGAAGCAGCAAGATTTCAACTTTTGAAAAGATAACTAGGCTAATTCTCCATTTGGATTGAAAAGAGTCATTATTTGACAAAATTATTTTCATATCAAATTTGATATTTGAAGAAACTAAGTATTTTATTTGATAGGCAATACTTTCTTGCATTTAGGCTAGGCGTACACCGGTTAGTCTAGACAAGACAAGACAAGATTAGTCACGTTTAGTCACAGTAATTCACATAGCTGCTCATGAAGCAGCACACACCGATGCAATGACTAATCGGTGTGCGTTGCTTCATAAGCGTCTATGTGAAGTACTGTGACTAAACGTGACTAATCTCGTCTTGTCTTGACTAACCGGTGTACGCCTAGCCTAAAGAGGCACTATTGACAAGACAAGATTGCAATCACTCAAAGCAAAAATTTTTGCCAAAGAACTGTTCCATAATAATTAAAATGAAAACAAGAGGATTTTGTCGATTCTAATATTTATTTGTGGTACAAGCTGATGATGTAACCTGTGTGGCCACGAAAACATGGTCCTTAAACCACAAATGAATAGTAGAATTGACTATATCCTTGTGTTTTCATTTTAATTAGTATGCATTTATAATAAATTCCGATTTTGGAATTGTCTAGGTCTGAGCGCCATCACTTGAAAACACATGGTGCGTCGCTGAGTTGCCGAGCGATGAGTTGCTCTGCGATTTGAAGTTTCCAAGTGTGAGTAGTGCCAAAACCGTTCAACCCTACTTTTAAACTCATTCATTTTTTTCTTTTGTGAATAAAAAAATTGTAGGAAATACAATTCACACGTTTAATTACCTGGACAGTTGAGAATCTGTTTCTGGCCCCAGACTTGGATTGCCATCTTCTGCAAAATAAGGAATCCGGCTAGTCTGAGTTCTGGGAAGGGCAGATGGCAAATGTTCATAAAACTGAGCGTGGGATTCGAATCAGAAATGCTCAGATACCATTGCTCAGTCAGTTGCAATAGTTCGCTGGTCTGATCAATCACCTGGAAATCACACAAGAATTTATAAAAAAAATAATCTTATTTATATCACAAAACTTCTCTATTGGTTATCAAAAACACACAATAGTAACAATCACACAACTACAGGATGTTTACCGGAAACCGCATGTTTTTGAAAAGGCCACAAATTTGACATTAGATAGGTAGATAGATAGAGAGGTATAGCAGGATCCAATTAACTTGTCATAAATCAGGTGATCGACGAGCATATGATCACAAAACTTGACCTACAAATGCTGAATCTCGCAGATTATTAAAAAGGTCTTTTAAAAAGTTATTCTTTGAAAGGTCTTCTTTAAAAAGGTCTTTTAAAGACTTTAAAGGTCTTTAAGACTTTCAAGCCTTTTGATTATTGTGTCGAAATCACTGTTTAATTATTACTGGATCAGCTGATTTATGACAAGTTACTTGGATCCTGCTATATTATTATTTATTTGCCATCGAAATCTGTGGTCATCAGCAACTTCAAGAAATAATATATCTTTAACTACCTAATGCCAAGCGTCGAATTGAATGAATCAGATTAGAATTTGTTCAATTATTTCCTTATAATAATTATTATATACCTTATTATAATTATTTCCTGTTCAATTATAATATAGTTCACTTATTAACTCCATATTTTTCAAACTGAATAGCAACCCCGGCGGTCGTAGGTGAAACTATTTATCAAGAACTATAAACAAGTTACAAAAGTATAAAGAACTAATTTCTCAAGAACTATAATAAAAACTATTAACATGTTGAAAAAGTACAAAGAGCTATTAACATTTATAAGAACAGTAAAATTGATACTAACCTCCAGGCCAATAATATTTGCAATGGTATTGAGCGGACGGACTCTTAAATCGGGAGATGCTGATTTTATCAACTGATTGAGATTCTGCATCACCGTCGACATTGCATCACCTGCAACAGAATAATAAATATATATATAAAACACACATTGAAATAAACAGAAATAGATGAAAGAGTACAAGAATAAATAGAAGAAGGTCGTTTACCGGATTCACAATAGTAGTTTACTGGTTCAACCAACATTAAAAATTAATAATACATTTTTAAAACGATCTTAGAAATCGTTGTACATGAAAAAGTATAAATAATTATGTACTATCTTTTCTCGTTCACTCTTTCCATGTCGGAAAGACTAGCCTCTCCTGATTGCAAGCACTTTGACTTGTCTGACGCCATTATTTGGCCAACCAGACGTAATGTATATCTATCTATCTATCTATCTATCTATCTATCTATCTATCTATCTATCTATCTATCTATCTATCATGTTGAAGAAGTCTAACCTCAAATTAAAATTTCCCGCTGTAGAACTATAAATCAGCTGATCTAAAAGACCTCTTGATATAAAATCCTTATCAGCTAATAAACGACTGAGGGCCGCTTTCCCCAACGCTGCTTAAGTTATACATCTAGCTTAAGCCTCATTCAGAGAATAGAAAAAAGTATAGAAAAAAAATGAGCGTCAGCTGTTATTAAATCAAGCAGCGTTGGGGAAAGCGGCCCTGAGCAACCAAGCTAGAGATACTTGAATCAACTTCAAATGAATAAAATCATGAACAGAAACATACCATGACTTTGTAAACAAAGTTTTCCCTCGGGAGTGGTAGCCACATATCCGATTGTTTCCAAAGCAATGGCTTGCAAATTCGTATTGGACGATTTGGAAAGTTCAAAAATAGCGCCAATAACTTTCGAGTATTTATTGAATGTTTCCCGCGGCCAAAACTGAGCTATGTTGCCGAAGAACTTCATTATACCTGTTGGGAAAAGTGATATGATTTATTAGTATTCTCAATTCAATGAAAACAAAGCAATAATAATGTAGGTAGATTTAGATTTATGTAGAGTTGTCAACAAGAAATCTGACAATTTTTAGTTACTTGAAAATATAGGTTTGTTTGTTTGTCAATGGCTCAACAGCCCTATGTGGGCTTAGGCCTACCAGCCTTGAAAATATAGGTACTTCGATTAATTTCACTAGGAAGAGTAAGTAGAATACAATGAAATGATAATTTAGTACAACCCAACTGCTTCCCAGTTATTTGAAACTATTAGTCAAATCGATTGAAAGAGCGAAACAACGTCAATTTATGTAGGAATACCACTGAGTCGAAATCAAAAACACAAATTGATGTTCGATATTGTGTTATTTCTACAGAAATTTGCCTCACGATTTTTATTATTATTATTAGATAAATATATGATCAAAGACGCAAGAGTCAAAAGAAGACTATAGAAATAGACACCAATTAGAGCGAAAAAGTGGAGAGAAATTCTGTATAAAGTGTAATTGAATTTAAGCAGCATAATAAATCATCATAGAAAATCACAAAAATATGTCTATAAAGATAACTAGTATAGTATGAATTTTACACTAATTGTTAGTAGAATCAATAAATTGAATGATTGACTGTTTCCTTGTAGCCTATATTTCACTACACAGGAACTTTATGATCACTCTTTAAAACCGAACTCTGGATTTTCCGAGACGTTCAGGGGTAACACCTGATTTTCTTCCCTTGATATTGTATTCCTAAATAAATTAAATAATCTTATTTCTTATCAAATCTCAAGGTAATTATTTATTTTGTATTTTATTTCTAGTGTTGTACCGATTTATTTTTGTATTGTTTTTCTTTTCTTTTTGTCAATAAATATTGATTGATTGATATTGAATATAATCTATAATATTATAAAACCTTTGGCACATTTCTTTCTACTGTGCTTCCACCGTTGCGAGATTTGATGTGGAATCTAGAGGAAACTCACACTGATACAAGTATGTTGCAATGTATTCCCAAACGATATAGTATTGAGCAAGCAAGCGGCGCTTTGCGCTGCATAGGATAAACTCGTATTATTTCTAAAATTATTAACATTCTTGAATTATTCCTTGAAATATGAAAACGTTTTATTTATTCATGACACACGTGTTCCGACGATGCGGCACAGCACCGCGAAATGTACATCAACACATAATTTGTGAGTACAATCTTACTTTCTAAGTCAATTTAGTGTCTATATTTCTTTATTAAATGGCTGCCTCATTTTTCGCTCGGATTTAATTCTTGCATTCCTAAAGCCCGGAGACAGGCCTATAAGTATTCCCTTTGAAAAGCATATCATTCGTTTACAGCCCCTGATATTCTACGTAGTTTTCTGGACTAAGAAATAGCTCTGATCCTTGATAATTATATAATTACCGGGAATAATGAAGGACTCGGGCGAGCCATCCTTGCAACCAACAATCTCCTGGGCCAGTACATCAGTCACGCCGTGCTTTTCCAAATAGTCCATTCCGTGATAAGTGAGCGCCAACTTGGTGATGAGTTCGATAGCCGTCAGCTTGGCTAAGATGTCGCTTTTCTGCTTGGTCTCGTCTAGCAGTTCAGACAGTAGGCCGCTATTGTGGCAAGCCTCCAGACCGGGGCTCGATGTTGAGCTTACTTCTACGATCACCTGAAAAAATACAAACAACAGATATGAGTTGTGCACCTGAAAAATTTACGAAAACAATTACCTAAATAAATTAAAAGACACGGGTTGTGAACTATGTTATCAGCAACAAAATAGTTGTAAGTATAGCAGGATCCTTTTAACTTGTCAGAAATCAGCTGTTTCGGTAATAATTAAACAGTGATTTCTAATCAATAATCAAAAGGCTAAAAGTCTTCAAGACCTTTAAAGTCTTTAAAAGACCTTTTGAAAGAATACCTTTCAAAGAATAACTTTTTAAAAGACATTTTCAATAATCTGCGAGATTCAGCATTTTTGTAGGTTAAGTATTGTGATATTGCTCGTAAAAACATATGTTTTCTGACAAGTTAAAAGGATCCTGCTATAAATTGTAAATGTAAGTTACTGAAAATATATTATTGTCATTACAACTCACGTGAGCAACTAGCAAAGAAATAATATCTCTCTATCTATCTAATGCCAAGCGTCAAATTCAATGAATAACATTGTGACTTGGAAGATTTACAAGTAGAAGAAAGGATCAGAAATCATGTTTCCATCACTATCAAGGAAGTGTGCATTATTTTTGCAACGCTGCAGGCGTGTGATTTGCTAGCTCGGAAAGTAATGGGGGACTCTGCGCTCAGGGGTATTTTAGGCTGTGCATCAGCTTGAAAAAAAAATATTTTATAGAGATATTATATTGTTCAAAGTTTCACGATTTAGATACTATCAAGCTATCAAAATTATACCTATAAATTCAAGAGGAAAGAAATTTTTTCATTGGTTTCTGACACGGTCGCCTAAAGTTGAAATTTCGGGGACTGATCATCTCAAAATCGGTTGCAAATACATTCATGAGCATACATGCTTGAAGGTATTGTCTAATAAATACAATACTCAATTTCTCAAGATTTCAGCTTTTGAAAAAAAAACTTGGCTAATTCTCCATTTGGATTGGAAAGTCATTTTTTGACGGAATTATTTTTTCAAATTTGATATTTCGAGAAACTAAGGGCCGGTTCATGAGCTCGGGATTTAGTCAAGTCCTAGACTAAAACAGGTGGCTTCAAACAATAGCATCGACAAACGTTTGTCTCGACAGGTGAGTGGGTTAGCAGCATAGAGAGCCCTTAGTACATAGTGTCGATGCTAACGTTCGTCGATGCTAACGTTCG
This sequence comes from Laodelphax striatellus, assembly GCA_017141395.1. Taxonomy (NCBI): domain Eukaryota; kingdom Metazoa; phylum Arthropoda; class Insecta; order Hemiptera; family Delphacidae; genus Laodelphax; species Laodelphax striatellus. Next base: position 33,740,535 of record CM029536.1, read on the forward strand.
TCGATGCTACGGTGGCCACCCGTTTTAGTCTAGAACTTAATCCCGAGCTCATGAACCTGCCCCAAGTATTTCATTTGATAGGCAATTCCTTCATGCATTTATGCTCAAAATTTCATGATTGTATTCGAAACCGATTTTGCGATGATCTGTCTCAAATATTTCAGCTTCAGGCGCCCATATCTCACAAACTAATGAACAAAAAAAATTGTTTCCTCTGAAATGTATTTCTTTCGATAGCTAGATAGTATCCAAATCGTAAAACTTTGAAAAATATCACCATAAAAAAGTTTTTTCAAGTTGATGCACAGCCTCGAGGACTAAAATCACTATAGTAGTCGCTACCAAAAAAAACAACGTGACAGGTTTTAGTAACAACTGCTTCGCTAGTATAGCAGGATTCTTTTAACTTGTCAGAAAACAGCTGATTCAACGTTAGTAAACGAGCGTACATCAATCAGCTGTTTTCTGACAATTTAAAAGAATCCTGCTTTGGCTTTCGAACGGCAGATATAAAGCCAGGTGTGACTTATGATTTAGACATGAAAATATGTTTTCTCAATGATGTGATGATATTTTTGAATAAAATTATCAGCCTATCTATCTAACAACAGTTCTTCACCCATCTCAAAAAGTACTGGGTGGCGCAAAAAGAATGGATGGATTTGAGTAGGATAGTATCAGTGGACTAGAGCTGTCTGTGACCGCAGAGCGACACCATTTTGTAGGTAAAAGTATCCAGTTTAAGTATCAATGGCGCAATTGACCTTACAAAATCGCGTATTTGCTGTAGAACAATATTTCCAATAGAATGAATCTGCAATCGTCGTTCAACAGAGCTTCAGCAGAAAGTTACAAGTCGAGCTTATTGGCATAAGATTCTTCTTCACTTGAAATTCAAGTTTACTATCGTAAATATCGTTACATTGAAGATTTGAATACTGCAATACATGAATGAATTGCTGCTGTAGTTGAAAGTTAAGGACCAATTTGAGGCTTTTAATGAGCATTAACACATTAAGGGCAAAATCTTTCCTATGTAATTTCTGAAATATACTCAAGTGTTTTGGAATTTTTCATACAAATTCTCATTTACTTAGTATTTTGGTGTTAGGAAGATAAATGTATGATTCAAATAAACTTTCTTATAATACTTTAAAAAAACATCCGTTCTTTATGCGCCACCCTGTATTTGATGTAACCAAGGCCCTACTGATTTAACTATAGCAATCGACGGCCAACCACGAGTGACTCACCTCAAACACCCGGAACCGTGTGGTGTCGTTCTTTTTCTTAACGGTGTTGAACGCCTGCATGAGGTGCGGCGAGAGCAGTGTGTGAAGGTAGGACGGCGTCTGGCCCATCCACACCAGAAACGAGATGGCGATCTTGGCCACGGACATGTTCTCGTTGCCCACGCACTCCACCACGCTCAGCAGCAGCGCTTGCTGGTCGCCCATGCGTGACACCAGGTCGCTGTCTTTCACCGCTCTGCACATCTGGCGACGGGGAAAATCACACCGACAACAATCGCAAATCAACAGTTTTCAGGAGAAAGTGAAAAAGGAACAATGAGACTAAATTTTGGTGTCACATGTGTGTAATGCTCGAGAAGAGGAATAAGAAGAGGAAGGAGGAGAAGAGGAGGAATAAGAAGGAGGAGAAGAAGAAGAAGAAGAAGAAGAAGAAGAAGGAGAAGAAAAGAAGTAGTAGGAGGAGGAGAAGGAGAAGAAGGAGGAGGAAAAGAAAGAGGAGAAGGAGGAGCAGAATGAGGACCAGGAGGGATAGAAGGAGGAGAAGAAGAAGAAGGAGGAAGAGAAGGAGAAGAAAAGAAGTAGTAGGAGGAGAAGGAGAAGAAGGAGGAGGAAAAGAAAGAGGAGGAGAGGAGGAGCAGAATGAGGACCAGGAGGGATAGAAGGAGGAGAAGAAGAAGAAGGAGGAAGGAGAAGGAGAAAAGAAGTAGGAGGAGGAGGAGAAGGAGAAGAAGGAGGAGAAAGAGGAGGAGCAGAATGAGGACCAGGAGGGATAGAAGGAGGAGAAGAAGAAGAAGGAGGAAGAGAAGGAGAAGAAAAAGAAGTAGGAGGAGGAGGAGGAAGGAGAAGAAGGAGGAGGAAAAGAAAGAGGAGGAGAAGGAGGAGCAGAATGAGGATCAGGAGGGATAGAAGGAGGAGAAGAAGTAGTAGGAGGAAGAGAAGGAGAAGAAAAAGAAGTAGGAGGAGGATAAGGAGAAGAAGGAGGTGGTGGAGAAGGAGGAGGAGAAGTAGGAGGAGGAGAATGAGGACCTGGAGAGATAGAAGTAGGAGGCGAAGAAGATGACACCAGGTCGCTGTCTTTCACCGCTCTGCACATCTGGCGACCGGAAAATCACACCACGTACAATCACAAATCATCAGTTTTCAGGAGAAAGTACAAGAGAAACAATGAGACTAAATTTTGGTGTCACATGTGTGTAATGCTCGAGAAGAGGAATAAGAAGAGGAAGGAGGAGAAGAGGAGAAATAAGAAGGAGGAGAAGAAGAAGAACAAGAAGAAGAAGAAGAAGAAGGAGAAGAAAGAAGTAGTAGGAGGAGAAGGAGAAGAAGGAGGAGGAAAAGAAAGAGGAGGAGAAGGAGGAGCAGAATGAGGACCAGGAGGATAGAAGGAGGAGAAGAAGAGGAGAGAAGGAGAAGAACAAGAAGTAGGAGGAGGAGAAGGAGACGAAGGAAAAGAAAGAGGAGGAGAAGGAGGAGCAGAATGAGGACCAGGAGGATAGAAGGAGGAGAAGAAGAAGAAGAAGGAAGAGAAGGAGAAGAAAAGAAGTAGTAGGAGGAGGAGAAGGAGAAGAAGGAGGAGGAAAGAAAGAGGAGGAGCAGAATTAGGACCAGGAGGGATAGAAGGAGGAAGAAGAAGAAGGAGGAAGAGAAGGAGAAGAAAAGAAGTAGTAGGAGGAGGAGAAGGAGAAGAAGGAGGAGGAAAAGAAAGAGGAGGAGAAGGAGGAGTAGAATGAGGACCAGGAGGGTTAGATGGAGGAGAAGAAGAAGAAGGAGGAAGAGAAGGAGAAGGAATAAGTAGGAGGGGGATAAGGAGAAGAAGGAGGTGGTGGAGAAGGAGGAGAAGTAGGAGGAGGAGAATGAGGACCTGGAGAGATAGAAGTAGGAGGCGAAGAAGATGACACCAGGTCGCTGTCTTTCACCGCTCTGCACATCTGGCGACGGGGAAAATCACACCGTCAACAATCACAAATCAGGAGAAAATAAAAGAGAAACAATAAACTGAATTTAGGTGTCCCATGTGTGTAATACCTGGTTTCTTAGGCAGCTCAATAAACAGACTGAGACAATGGGTTGCCAGCACTAGGATAACATGATGAAATGGAATTATCTTATAGAACCATCAACACTATGTAAGTGCAAGAGGAACAAACAGACTGCTCATTTATATAGACTGTCCACAGTGAACAGTCTTAACACTCGATGATCTCCAAATGGCGATTGAGTGAAAATACAATTGTGGTAGCCAATTTCTGGTCTGAAACAGTTTAACTTCAACAATTTGATCTTAACTATAATTTTATTATTACTAATGTGTTGTGTATATGATCGATACGCAATAAATTAACCTACAAATGCTGATCGCATATTATTGAAAAGGTCTTTTAAAATTATTCTTGAAAGGTCTTCTTTCAAAAAGTCTTAAAGTGGATTTTATGTATTTAAGCCTTTATTATTGTGTTCCATGCAATGTTTAATCATTACCAAAACAGCTGATTTCTGACAAGTTAAATGGATCCTGCTATATATAGTAACAGTGTGGATATTGCATGTCACACTTTTGATTGGTTATCACGGTCGAATTCAGCCATACTGCCTAATTGAATTTAGCAAGCAGTATCTTATTTTGGATAATATTAGTTATTTTATAAAATACAGTACATTATTTCGCTTTATTACTCTGTATATTCATAATATTTTATAAAATACTTGTATGCCTATAATGTATATTTCATGTACTTGTAATATTGTTTTTCCAAAATAAAGAATTATTTGATTATTATTACTTTTGCCAATTCCCATAAGATTTACATTGAAAACAAATTCGAATCATATGTTATGTTGAGTGATACATTTCCAGCCTACAATTTGCCTTTGTCAGTGTTAACTTTCATCATTTTAAGCTTTTAACACAATACCAAGAGTAGAGAGACAATTTTTAATGTTAGGAAAGTTATTTTCGATGTTGTTTCTCTTGAAATAAGTTTGAAAAATGAGTGAATGGGTTAATGTTTGCCTGTAATCCCATATCAAATTCAAATACATAGAGAGAAAGGAAGGAACGGGAAGAGAGAGAGAAAGGGAGAAAAGACAGAGAGTGAGGGAGAGAGTCAGAGGAAGACATTGAGAGAAAGAGAGAGGCAGTGAGGAAAATACAGGGAGAGGAAAATGGCGAGGTGAATAAAAGAAACGAAGGGAGTGTAAAAGAGAGAGGAGAATAGATGACAGGAGAAGAGTGGTGTGGTGAGGAGAGGAAGAGGAGAAGTGAGGAGAGGAGAGGAGTAGGAGTGGGGAGAGGAGGAGGTGGATTGAAAACTATTTTACGTAGTTCAATAGTCGCATTTTTGTGCGACATAGTTCCAAACAGATATAGATGAGACACATTCAAGAACCTACTGGAGTATGCAGAAGTTGGCTATCTAATAAAATGGAGATTTTCGAATACTAACCTCAGTTAAAACAACTTGTTTGACAGTTTCGTTAGGATGTGATAGGGCTCTATGCATTGCCACACCATACTTATTGAGCAGAACGGCAGGCTCCAAATAAGGCAACAATTCCTCCAGAACATGGCAGCCCAGCTCTATCTGTTGGCTAAACACCAAAAATAAATTAAAAAATAAACACTTCAATAATTAAAATACTCTCTCTATTTTGAAATAAAAAACGATTGATTCATTATAGAAGTTGTATATAAATGATTAATTGCTGTAATAATGATTTATTATTAGGCTACAAGTTATTCAGTAAATTAGTATTTGAAACATTTTGAATAGGTAATATATTTTAAATACATAAAACATTGTTACCCAAACTTGAGTGTGAGTTCAATTCATCGCAAAATTCAAGAGAATATCTTCAATTTTTTAAATTTGTTTTGTAAATTTGTATTAGGGATCTTAATAATCTTATAGGTTTTTTCCAAATAATGAACGTGTGTTTATTAAAAGTTATCAAGCATTGTTATTGAACTTACAAGTGAAAGAGAAGTTCCAGTTAAAATCTCTCGATTTTGAATGATCTTGTCCTCTAACTAGGACTTGTCTCTCGCTCGTTCGTGTGTTTTATATACATAATAACTTTCAATAATAAAGAAACGTTCATCATTTTGAAAAAAACCGTAGCCGACACTACAGACACAATGATTTCTGGGAAAGAACTGATACATGTAAGCGATAAGTTATACAATGCGTTAATAACGAATACAATAGTGTAAATACATTATAATTTCGAGGAAAAAAGTCCCCTGCTAAGGTAATATTCTCCTTCAAAGTGCGTACCGTACTTTTTGAAACACATGTTACTAGATTCAATTTATCAACTTATAGGCCTACTGAGTACAAGAATAGGAGATATTACAAGAAATATTGAATCTCAAACGCATTGAGTATTTAATTGGAACTTCATACATCCAGATTACTTCATAAGCATGCATATTTCTTTGTTGCCAAACTATGAAAATGTAATCTAACCTCAAAACTTACTTGTCGGACGAATTAAGACAGTCGAATATTACGCCTAGATCCAAGTTCAGAGCAAGTGTTTTCATTTGAATGAGGTTAACACTTGTCAGAGCAATTTTCAATTCTGACAAATTGTGATTTACTTCTATTTCATTGGAAATATTGCTTAGAGTTTGACGAAACCAACCCACGTCTCCGGCCATGATTCAACAATAACAAACAACAAAACAAAGCATCATCGTGAGGGACAATCCGGAACGAACGGGTTTGAGTAAAATGAACGATGAATGGATTCCTAAAAATGAACGATCGTTCTATACCTGTAGCTCCTCAAACCTTGTCAGCTCCCAGGGTTTATTTATGGGGCTTTATTAATTTGAATTTTTATTGAATTTTATTTCATGTATTCATGATCTATTGTGCTGTTATTTTGGGAGAGGAGAGAAAAGTTTTTTCACTATTATTGTTTAATATTGTTAATTAATTAACTATAAAAGAGCAACAAATTCATAGTTACTCTATGGTTTTATTGTTGAGGTTTAGGTTTTAAGTGAGAGTGATGGAAGATGTCAGTTTTTGGTTTTTATTTTGTTTAGTAATTTATTGGATACTCTTTATGGAATATGCCCCAGATCAGAATAGAATAGAATAACAATAAAAATTACTGGATGATTATATTTTCAATATATTATTAAGTGTTTAGGGTTAAGTGACAAACAGTAAAGATGTCTGTTTTACAAACACAAAAATTTAGTGCAATTTATTGAGGAGGAATATGCCCGTGATCTCAGGCGGGAGTACGAATAAAAACATACAAAAAAAATTGCATTATTATTCCTATTTTTATCTAGCACGGACTTAACAATACAGTAATAGTTGAAATTGCGTTGGGTTTTCAAAACTATATCGTATATTTTATTTATTATTTTTTTCACGAACGCGGGGCCCCCCAAAGCGCGGGGCCCGGGGCGGTCGCCCCGCCATAACGCCGGCCCTGCGTTCATCCTTCACTATCCTTCTTATCAGCTGTTACCTCTACCCCTATTAGTTCCTCTCCCCCCACAACTCACCTTTCTCTCGAATATTCTCACTCCTCTTTTCCGTTCACCTCCCACCCACAATCCGAGGCCATAACAGTCACACATGGCTAACGAAAAGCGAGCGAAAGCACCAGGCGAACAGAACACAGCAACAGGTCGCTCAGCTGGCACTCGTCTCGCGCAACGCAACAGACCGGCACCGTTGCACGCCGTTGATACGCGGCGTATCACCGTTTGTGATACAGTTTGTTGCAAGACAGACTTGCACCGTTGCCGGCTGCCGGCAGCTGAGAGGTCATTGACGCACCAGCTCAAGGTCGAACTGTCGTCAATTTGAAGGCCGTTTGTTTTGATTGGAGAAAGGTGGAGATGAATGAGAGAATGTGTGAAGAAGGTGCGGAGGAAAAGGAGGAGGAGAAGGATGGAGGAGGAAGGAGGAGGAGGATGAGGAGAAAGAAGTAGGATGAGGAGGAGAAGAAGAATAAGAAGGAGGAGGAAGAGAAGGAGAACAGAAGAAGTAGGAGGAGGAGAAGAAGGAGGAGAAGGAGGAAGAAGAAGAAGAAGAAGAAGAAGAAGAAGAAGAAGAAGAAGAAGAAGAAGAAGGAGAAGAACAAGAAGTAGGAGGAGGAGATGGAAGTAGGAGGTGGAGGAGAAGGAGAAGAAGAGGAAGGTGGAGGAGAATGAGGACCAGGAGGGATAGAAGGAGCAGGTGAAGAAGAAGAAAAAGAAGTAAGAGGAGAAGAATAATCTGAAATCGAAAGATTGGGTTATTCTTATTCCAGAACTCTGACGAGATAAGACAAAAAATGAAAATTAAAAATACAATTGAAGACCAAATGCAAAGGAAATTGCTAACAATAAATAAGAATCATCATACAGCGAAATAATGAAAAATGTTGTTCATAAAACTTACAATATATCAGTAGGCTAATAAATAGCCGATATCAATAAAGTAACTTAGTCGAAAAACTCAACCAGGTCAACGAGCTGGAATGTTCTCAATAAGTTTAATTTTGTTTGATTTCTATTATTTTGTACAGTACTGTAGGTACAGTACAGTACCTTGTTACTTTTTTGTCATGAATTATTTATTGAGAATAAAACACCAATTCAATGAAACAAATCAGTGAGAAAGTATGCAAGATTTTGGGAAATTAGTGGAGAGAAGAGAGATGTCAACAAATTCATAGAAAAGAGAAAGACTTACACACAGTGCGAAAGAGAGAGAGTGAGTGAGACAGAATGTGAGTGAGGATGAGGGTGTGAGGGTGGTCCAGGGAGGGAGTGAGAAAGAGAATGGTAGGCAGCCATGAATGAACCAAAAGAGAGAGAAAAAGAGAATGGGTTTAGGGTAGCGGGGATGTCAACAAAGAGATAGGAAAGAGAAAGACTTCTGATGAGAGAGGAAGTATGAGTGAGAGAGCTTTTTCATGCGCATCCTCCAAAAACGAAAGGACCACCCTTTACCCCACTTCAATCAATAATACGGTACGCTAAAAATAGCGTTACGCTTTCCTATAGGTTTCACTATTTTTTAATTCAATATCTATGTCACATTATTTTTCTGGAGTGTTGAGAAAAAAATGTGATATATATTATTTTAATTGGTCGCCGAATTCGGACCAAATCTGGAAACTTTTTGGTCGATTTTCGGCAATTTTTTTAAATAAGATACCAGGGCAGCAGAAGGCTGAAGGGAAAACTGTGAGAGGTGCGTCGGGAAACTGCAATTTCCCGTTTTTCACAGGTCGGGTGCCGAGTTTCCCCGCTTTCCCGGCTCATGCCGGGAAAGGGAAAGGTCTGAACCATTCAGTACAGTAGAAACATCCATTTATTTTCTCATTGAACATTAGAGAGGAATTTTAAATTCAAACCATTTGTATTTGGTAGCATATTTATTAAAAATTAAAAGCAGAATTAAGAAAAGTGATATCAAATAAAATAAAGTTGATAAAATGTTTGAAACTTTGTTGTGAACGCGGCTTTAGATTATTAAAAAATTGGAAGCAAAATAAAGACAAGTGATGAAAAATAAAACAAAAATGTATGAAATGTATGAAAAATTGTTGTAAACGCGGTTTTGGTGGGTTCCGAACCAACGGATAAGTGACAATAAAGTACTCATTATATTAGAAAAAACGGTTGTTTTTACGCACTAGATAGATTTTTATTGGTGTCATTTTATAAATAAATCTTCCGTTTAACGAAATTGATCGAATGTATTTAAAGAAAAGTTTGACTAAAGTCGGCCCTGATCATCGATACCTATTTTTTTCTGAAAACATGAGGTAGTGTTAATAACCTTCACATTGATAACATTTGATAGTTTTTATTAGGCTAGGCGTACACCGGTTAGTCAAGACAAGACGAGACGAGATTAGTCACGTTTAGTCACAATAATTCACATAGTTGCTTATGAAGCAGCACACACCGATGCAATGACTATACTTTCACCAAGTTTCCGTCATTTGATAGTGATTGATCACGGTATTCTATTCTGTTAATTTATCATGCTCAACCAAATGTTTTGGGGAAAAGTTCCATAGCTGACCACCAATAATTATCGATGTTGAAAAAATCGATATAAACCAACCAATCAACCGCTAACAAGCTGTATAATACAATAGCTGATTTCAGGAACATCGATAATAATTAGTGGTGGTCACCTATATGGAACTTAACCCATTTTTTTGTTGTATAATTTGTTAGAAGTTGGAAAATCCAATGTGTTTCTCCAGCTGATGACAAAATCTGAATCTATTTAATCATCACACCCTATCATATACTTTGATTCTATGAGTTTGTGTTATCATTCTACATTGATAACCTTCAAAACTGAAAACCCCGTATTTTCTAAACCCGTTACACATTTAAAAATTCAAAATGCTGAACTACGAAAGACAAATGAACGAGGAAGAGAAGCTGGCCAAAGCCGAAAAAGACTACAGAGTGTCTCAGAAGAAACTACGCATGAACGAGCTGAAAAAAGTCTCCTATCCTCCCAAGCACAAAGCCCTTATCGATAGACAGATAAAGGTGATAGGCCACCTCAAACAAGAAATTAGAAATCTTGAGAGTGATCTGAGGGTTTCTCGTAAGCGTTACAAATCAGAAGAGGGCGATAAACTGTTGGAAGCTGAGAATTTGATCGAAAAGGAGAGGGAAATGAAGGAGAATGTGGAGGCGGAGAGAAAACGGATAACAGAATTACAGTGTGAAATAGACGAAGTGAACAAAGCAATAATGGATATGCAAAGGAACGGCATGCAAGTGGATGAGATTTGCGAGAAAATAAAGAAAAAAGAGATGAAATTGGACGGATTTGAAGGTAGTCTACAGGTGGCCACTAATAAATTCAATGATTTGTTGATGCAGTCCGAGAAATACCGCAAGAAAATCAATTTGCTACTAGAAGAACGCAAGATTTTCCACGCTAAATACATGCAACTTTACCGACAACTGTTGGAGGGCAAGCAAACCATGCTGGACATTGTAGAACAAGCCACCAAAGTGTGCGATCAGAAAGAGGAGGCGAGCAGGAAATTGATGAGATTGCAAAAAAAGAAAGCGGAAGAAGAGAAAAACTACAACGAATGCGTGCAACAGCTACAGAATGAGCTGGATGAGAATCGGGAATTGGACAAATTTCTGAATGAGAAGAATGAGCGATTGCAGAACGACAACGAGGCTTATCAGGAGAGGAAAGCTGAAATGATGCAGCACCTCAAAGAGGAGTTCTTTGATAAATTCGGGAAATATTCGGCCATGATGAATGAGATGTGCGACTTGTATGGAGTGGACAGCAATGCTAAGATTGATTTAAGGTGAGTGGAGTAGTTGATAAGAAGTAGAAGCGATAATATCATGCAGTAAGTACAGTGCGTTCATGTTGATAAGATACCTGGATTAATTACTTCATACTTCTTCTCTCCGTCATGAACAGGATCTGGATTGACTGTGTCGATGAGTGGACCTGACTTGGTACCTGACTGTAACTTCGTTACAGCTTTTCACAAAGTGTATAAGTACAGTGATATTCATTTAATTTTACGCTTGGCATTAGATGGATAGAGAGATATTATTTCTAATAATGCTTCTTCTATTTCTTAATTCGTATATCTTATTCAATCATCAAATCAATTAAATCTACTTCCTAATTTACATCTATCTATCTATCTAGGCTATCTGTTAGTAATTTATCAATCAATATTGAAATCATTCATATTTATATCATATTTCTAATTTATATCAATTCTCCTTATAGTTATATATTATTATCAATATTGGCACCATCCCATTCATTTTCATTCATGTTATAATTAATATGAAATACAGCCTCATTATATATTCATTTATATCCAAGTCATTATTCATTCTCGTAAACCTTCATTAAGATTCATCAAATACTACTACTGTATCTCTTATTATATCATTCAATAATAATAGGTCAAATGTAAGTCAGGACTTGTCTTAAATTCGTTCTTCCATTTAAAACATCTCTTTATGTAATCAAATAACACTATTCTCAAATTTATAATCCATTCAAACTTTTTTACAACACTGTTGTATTCTTGATCTCAAATGTTATTCATCTCATATACCAATGCCAATTAATGCAATTCTTGTTATCTGTAGAATTGAATACACTCTCATTGTATTTTCAGTCTCAATTTTTATTTATCCCATGATATTCAGTGATGCCGATCAATGCAATGTTTGTAGTTATCTCTTGTATTGTAATTTTACATGAATATAGCCTAGTTGGGCTATTCTATTCTATGATTATTCTATTTTAATCACCAATCCACCATTTTTCCAGATACAAATCGGTGGAAGTGGACATAATGCAGCTTGTCTGCTACATCAACTTCCGTAACAGTGAGCTGATAGAACTGCAAGACAGTATAACCGAACTGAACCTACAAATCCTCGACCAACAAGAGTTGAGAGAGCTGAACGAGCTGGAACAGGAAGCGATCCTGGAAAAACTACAGGAAAACCTACAAAACAAAACGGAAGAATGTAGGAAAGCCGTGGAGGCGAAACAGAAAAGCGAATGGGTACTTAATCAATTGTTAACTGATCTCGAAAAAATGTTCATCGGGTATAATTGTGACTCGAAGTTGTTTTTTGAAATGCTCGGTGACAACGCGCATGTGAATGTGTTTAATTATCATACATGTTTGGCGCAAATCGAGAGTCAAATCCACGAGTTTGTCTGTTTAGTGTTCTGTAAGGAGTTGGCGTGGATACCTGAGTATGAGGATGAAACCGAAGCCGTGGTTCAAGACGATTACCACATGATTTTATCAAAACGACCCATCAACTACCACACAGATTCACTCTCCCCGTGTCCCCTGTGCCAGGAAATGATTCAGATTTCCACCTTGGAGGAGGAGAGTCGTGTGGTGGTGCTGGACAATTATGACGAGATACAGCGCGAGGAGATCCGAGCCGTCGCCACCACTCCAGACGGTCACAGTCAGGAAATTCTGCACAATTTGTCCAAGTGTCAACTGCCGCGCTCCAGAGCTATAATGCAGGCTAAGTTCCAGGAACAGGAGGCTGGATTGTAATGCTTTTTCGCTGTTGTAAAGTGGAATTTTCGTTGTTTGTTGTGAATAAAATTGTTTTTTAGTGTTTGAACTAATGTTTCATCTTGATCTAAGGACTTCTTCATACTTGATATGTTGGTCAAATCATAGAGAAAACATAACGCAAGTGTGATGCTTTCTCTATGCTTAAATATAGCGAGATGTATATGTTTGAACCATAGACTAGTTAGTCTATGGTTTGAACTCTCACATTCACAAAATCCAATAATATTTACATTTAATTATCAATCTAAACTCTAAACTGAACTCGATTTAAATGACCTTGATTGACATGTTCAGAAAAAATTGAAACGAATTCCAAATAACCGATTGAGACTATGCGAATATTTTAAAATATTATGTGTAGATAGATAATATTGATTTATAACATTCCTTTCCAACCTTCAATGAGATTTCATGATCTATCAATATCTGTAGATTTTTCCATACGAATAAAAAAAAAGTTATACAAAACAGCCTACTGATAATATGAAGATGTTCAAATAATGTGGAGTACAGTATTTATTTATTGAATTGTTTAAATTTGTTTTGTTCTGAAGCATTCCCGTTGATTTCTCTTTTACTAAGCTTGATTGTTTTAGTAACTTACTAATCCGAATCTACTTTTAAATTCCATCTCATCTCATGGAAAAATGAATTATATTCTCACTTACCTTCTGTTATGATTCTGTTTCTGTTTCTGTTGTTATGACTCTGTTTCTTCTAATTCCAAAAGTCATTATTTTCTCACATGCATATGCATGAGCATGATTCAATATTATCTCGTATATACTATCAGAGTAATCATTATATCTAGTTTTAAAGTACATTATTTGGATCTGTCTATGTCTATGAATAGGTGGTAATTATTCCCAAAATTCTGTAGAAATAAAAATTTATGTGGACTGAATAGTACAATTATTCTCAAAAAATATCCATCTATCTCTCATTCATTGTATACGTTTCACTCCAAGAATGACCAATGGATATTAATGCGAATTATATTCACTTTTTCATGTATATTCACTGTTAATATGATGTAAAGTCAATGTGAAATTCACTGTTTTATTCATGCTCATTTTAGACACAAAATCACCCTCAGGAGATGGACACATCCCCTTACTGAGGATGGATGTCACAATGTGAATGGGATTAAAATGATGAAGACTAGACATACTTTTCAACTATGAAGAGGAGAAAGGGATTTGCAACTTATTCAACTTATCAAAATTACTACATTAAGATGTTATGATCGTTGACAGTGTTGTATTACTTTACATTTAATTTATTATTTTTTCTCTTTCTAAGTTAATGGACCTTACAGCTTTTTCAACTGATATCATTGAAAATACTTTATATCTATTCTCTGTCTGTCAACATTATAAAATTCCTCAAATTCTTTATTATTAATGGAATGAATAATACTGTATATTATAATGTATGCTATATAACTCTCTAGTTTTTGGTACAGCATAACATATAAATTGTCCTTATGTCTATTCAAAATTGTTTTTATGATTATCAAAATCATAATCTAATAGTCATATCATTTTTATACAGTTTTTTTTTTTTTTCCGATTCCTAATGATCGATTCAATCTTAATATGATAACAGGACAGGTGCTATTAGTTCTAAAATCAGCTCTAAGGTCTATTAATCTATCAATATTACTGATTTTCATTGAGTAGCCAGCAACTTCAATTAAACGAACCGTAAATATTATCAAGCCCTTTCAAGATAATCAGTCTTGATAACTTAATTTATTGTACGAAAGGCAAAAATAATTAATTGGCTGGCCTCTCGGAAATAACAGTTCGATAACTACTGATCTAATCTACTTATACTTCAACCTGATCTTTTTTCTACTTGATTGAATTTTCTATTATTTATTAATATACTTATTATTGTTTTGTAAATTCTTTCTCTCTCTCTTAGTTTTCTAATTATTGATCACACTCAATATGTGCAAAAATTTCCAGTGGGTATCTTACGTTATATTATGTTTTTTTTTTTTTTTTTTAACATCGGTGCCGGTAGGCTGGGCATGTCTGATGTACTTTTTTCCTTTTGAAAACGATATGGGAAATATTTTTTCTTTTTTAAAAGAAGTAAAAGTTGAATATTCCACTAGTGCTGATAGATTCTATGAGTACTTATATATTTCTTATTCCGTCTATCATTTTATGTTCTTGGTATGAATGTTGTACGAATGTGTGTCATTATAATTGATGTGGTATTACCTATTGGTATCAGGCGTAACCTTCAACTCATATTAATAAACAAAATTGTTGGAAATGATGGAGGTTTGTGATTTTGTGGAGGGTATCACTGAGGTTAATTCGTGTTTTCTAACAAACGGCGAAAATATCATAATTATTCACCAAAATATACGCAGCTTGAATAAAATTTTGATTCCTTCCTAACGTACATTAGCTGCTGGAAAGTGAAACCAGATGTAATTATTTTAACTGAAACATGGTTCCAACCGATTAATGATACATGCCCCTACAATATCGATGGATACGATAATTATTCTACTGGTAATGATGTAAGTAGAGCATCTGGTATCATGATTTTTGTTTCGTCTGGCAGGGGGTTTGTTTGTTCAAGGGAGGAATCGAGGATTGATGGCGCTGATTCAATCTTACTAAATTTCAAATTTTTCAATTACCATTTTAGAATATTAAGTTTATACAGATGGCAGTCGGTTGGAATCGATGTTTTTCTGAATAGTTTAAGCCGTCTCTTGGAGACTGAAGGATTTAAGGGTGACTCAATTATTTCAGGAGACACATTAATATAAATGATGTGAGTAATCTTGGAGCTTTTGATTACATGGGATGCATTTCAACGGTTACCAATCACTCATAAATATCGATACTCAACAGATCTAAGCTCAACTTGCATTGATCATATATTTTATAAATCTAAATTCAATAGGAAAATAATTCAGAGTGCAGTAATTGAATCGCTCATTACTGACCATAGAGCTATTGCGGCATCTATATCAATGCCAGTAGACAGAGTCAGTGATGCTATACCGGTAGTAAAACAATCACCGACTTCAAAAGTTGACTGACTTGTTGATGAAACATGATTGGTCTATCTTATATGCTTATGACGATGTTGATGACAAGTTCTCCTTGTTTATGGATGTACTGTTGAACTATATGAGCAGTGCACGTCAGGGTCTCATCAATGTTAAGCGTTTGAAGCCGTGGATGACGGATAGCCTTTGTTTAGCAATTAAACATCGTGATAAGCTATACAAAACACATAGAAAAAATAAATAATCAATTGAAACGTGACTACTTAGTTGCGAAGAATAATATAAATAAATTGATAAAAGAACAAAAGTTTAAATTTTATTCCAACTTGAAAACGTTTCCTATCAAAAGCAGTGGAGATCATCAATGATCATTGTGGTCAACCCAATTCTAAAAAGAAAGCCTATCCATTTGCATTGTGGAGGTGTTGTTTTAACAGATGAGAAAATATTAGCAAATAAATTTAATGAATATTTTATTAATATATCAAATGAGACTATTTCTTCCATACATGACCCAGATGAATCCATGAGAGAGAACTACAATAGGAAATTCAAAACTAATTTTATCTGTGAGTCTTTTTTCTAAACCCTATTAGTTTTCACGAACTATTAATTGAAATAAAATGCTGAAGAAAGGAAGTCTCCAGGATCTGACAATATATCCGCTAGTCTGATAAAATCAATATCTTATTCAATAGTACCTGTACTCATTTTTAATATCAGCTTTCTGAAGGGTCAATTCCCAACTAAACTCAAGACTGCTAAAGTCATTCATTTTAAGAATGGATCTAATAGAGAATTTCAAATTATAGACCTATTTCTTTACTTTCAGTCTTCTCAAAAATATTTGAAAAATTGTTTAAAAAAGAATAATGAGCTTTTCAAGAGAGTAAATTTTTTCATGGAAATCAATTTGGATTCCAGGAGGGATTGAGTACAGAGCAGGCACTAAATAAATTCATGACAGATATTTATCAAGGTATTAACATACCTCATAAGTATAAAACCTCTGGTCTATTCTTAGACATTAGAAAAGCGTTCGACACTGTTGAGCATAGTATCCTGTTAGAAAAGCTCTATGCTGCTGGAATCCGTGGTGTGACCAACATGTGGTTGAAATCTTACTTATCAAATCGTAAACAGTATGTTTCCATTGCCAACTGTAATAGTGAGTTGGCAACAGTTAAATACGCAAGGATCCGTTTTGGGTCCAATACTATTTTTAGTTTACATCAATGATTTATTTTCTCACAACTTCAATGGATCCATAACATCTTTTGCCGATGATACCGCTCTGGCTTATTCTGCTAAAAACGAAGAAGAACTGCATAGGATGATCCAGCTAGATTTGTTTGATTTGCGATGTTGGTTTAATTGTAATAAATTAGCACTTAATGCAAATAAGACCTGCTACATAAATTTCTCTCTATCAGCACCTTTTAACTTTTCAAATCCTGTTAAATATCATTAAGTTGGCTTCAAATCAGTAAATTGTGATTATAATGTAATTGAACAATCAGACTCTGTCAAATATCTGGGTTTGATATTGGACCAGGGTTTGAATTGGGACCTACATATAAACAAAATAAAAAAGTACCTACTTTATTTGGTGAGGACGTTTTATCGTCTGAGACAATTTTTTCCTGTTAATATCCTTCGTGTTATGTACTTTGCTTTCAATTGTAGGTTGGAGTATGGTATTTCATGCTATGCCTCTACCTTTATTTCTCATTTCAAAATCTTATTATTTTACAAAAATCTGTCATTAGAATAATCCATGGTGCTGATAGACGTGCGCATACTTTCCCAATATTTAAATCATTAGGAATTCTTCCTTTCAGATATATGTATGTATTAAAGGTCTTATCCTGTTCTATAAAATGAGTGGGATAGAAATCCAACGGTAATCTAGAGCAGATCAGCAGGTGACCTCAGCAAACCACGCGGATGTTGTTGCGACTCCCTAAACCAAACTGCACTACCTTCCAAAGGTGCTTTTCTGGGACCGAAATTTTTTAATATTCTTCCTGATTATATCAGGAAACTGCAATCATGCAAGAAATTCATCAGTGAAACAAAACGCTGGCTATGGCTTCATACACCATTAGAAGTTGAGAATTTTTCAGGGTGGTGAGCTGAAAAACAAATTATAATTAAGTTATGATGTAATTAACCCTATACTGCCTATAATATACTGTAGTTTCTAAACGTCTCGTAATATTATTCAATTTGATTCTTGTCTCTGCGTTGTTCCTTCGTCGATTGATTAAGATCTCAGTGGTGACTTCCTCCTAATTTTCTTTTCGATTAAGTTCCAATACAAAAATTTGTTATTTAAAAAAGGTAGCCTGATGCTGTGATCTATTATACTATTGGTGATTGTGTGAGTGTGAGTGTGTGTGTGCTCCCTTATTCAAATTTTTTTTTTCTCAACTCCTACTCACGGACAAGGACTGTGTGGAAGTCCTTTTGTGAGTAGTATTTTGGTTACATTAGTAGTTTTTCATGTTTATGTCCATCTTTCATCATTTCAATTTTATAGTACATACACTTTTTATTTGCATTATATTATAAATTGGAATTGTATCTATATATAAAAAATGTGTTTTTCTTTTGTCTGATATGATGTCTTTTGGCAAAATGTAATGTGAATGCATGTTATACTGATGTGAACAATAAACTTGATTGATTGATTGAAACTAGGCACGAGCTGCAATTCAAAAATAATTTTAATCACTTTTCATACGGTTTATACAATCATTGTTCATTAAATTTTAATACATTTACCATTAAAATTTGTTGAAAATGTGTGTTAAAAATTCAGTAAACTGAAAAATTATTCTTCCAATATTACACCATTACATAATTGATATTTATTTACATTCCATTTCATCATTTCAACACTCACATCTTAAACAAAAACGACCATTACTTGCTTTCCAAACAATGTCACAAGGATTTTCACATAATACTGATGATAATAATAATATATTAAAATTTGGTAGTACACAGTATTTACAAATTTTCAATCAACTAGGAACTAATAATAGCCTATTATGTACATATGAGAAGGAAATTTAGATACTGTATTCATATTCTTACCAAGTACAATTTAAACAATGAATTATTGCAAACTGATATTAGTTTCTACAAAGTATTGTTTAATACAATTTTATGGAAAATTTTATCTGGAGTCAATAAAGAATGGTTTCACGAATTAGCCAAGTAGCCTACCTAGTTTTGGATTTCAATCGCTCTGTAGTTTCAAAAGATTCAATTTCAGAAGAGACAAAAATGGTTTTGCTGACTACATATTTTTCTCAAAAGTATTATGAATTTCAGCATCATTGCTTGACACTTTTCTTGTACCCTTTCAATCAATGATGTTCAAAAATTGTATAATACGAATAATAATATTCAGAGTTGTTTATGATTGATAATATTACTATATTGGGCATAATTTTGTCTTATTCAACCTGGATCCAAACTGTTTGGGTAAATTATTGGAAAAGGATCAGTTCTGGGTCAGTTCACTCATTATACTCTTCTTTGAAAATGATGAAATAAATAAATTATTACTAATCAATCAAGGAATAATTTATTGACAGCTTGTATTTCAAAAATTGTTTGAATGGATCCAGAAGCAACAACACTGAATTTGTGTCTGTATTTTTACTTGATTCATCTTCAAAATTTGAAAATGTCATTGGGTCTATCAATTGCTTCTATAATTTAATCATTTATGCCCAACTCCCTTCAGCTACATGTAAATCTCTTCACACAAAATTTCAAATATACATCTGCTGAGAAATACCAATAGTATTCCATCACAATAGCACCATATTACGATACGTAATTACATGAATACATAGAATGTTTATTGAACTACTTATCACAATTTTCAAAATAAGAATGATTATTTCTTACAATAATTGTAATTATAATTATTATTCCACCTTGTATTTGTTGTTCAAAATTTGTCATGTGTGTATAAAATAAATTGGAATTAATAAAACTTCGAGATACACGAAATTATAGGTTCATAAATTTTTTATAATAAAATTCATTATAAATTTTATCAGCTTCACTATGGTAGTTCTCATCCTTTGATTCATTTTGTATGATTTGTTAGGAATAAAGTTCGTTATTTCATCTCATTATTTTAATATCATTTGTTGAATATGAGTAAATCACTTGAACAAATACTCGTATGTTACCGTATGTTACAATGTACGAGCTCAGGAGCGCCATATCACACCAAACTGTAGGGGGGGGGGGCAAGCACCAGAGGATGTTCGGGGTTCCCCACCGGAAAATTAAAATGTTACGAAATTTTTGAAAATGTAATTGTAAGCTTCATTTTGTCTATCTGAAGTCTTAATACAATAATATTATTAATAGGCCCACTATTTCCAATTATTTATCAGATCTTTGGAGGGGCCTAGGCCCCCCTCTGCTCTCCCCAAAAGGCGCCCCTAGAGCTTCAATCTTTATAATGTTCAATCTATTGTTACATTCATCAATTATTTGAAAGGAATTTTTTTTTGGGAAGGCATATAGTTTGAAAATTACCAATGATATTAAAAAATATAACATTTGAATTGATATTTAGGAGTCTTGAGACCGGTTGCAAAAAAATGTATTAAAGTTAATAATCTTCAGTTAAATCTTGAGTTAATATTGAGAATTAAGAAAGGTTGATTGGAGATTAAACTTAACAGGCCTTCGTGCAACCAATCAAGTACATAGCGATCTTGAGAAAGTTGTATCAAAGGCAATTTAACTATTAAAGTTAATAGGATAACTATTAAAGTTTCAACTACTAAGTAGTTAAAACTACTAATAAGTAGTTAAATTGTCTTTGGTTGAATAATATGGATAGGATATTTTCAAGAAATGTTCCACCTTAATTTCTAAGTAGCGCACATATATATTCCCCTATCTTCTCTTTAAAAAATATCAATAGAACTCCACTATTTACATTATTAATATTCACATCAACTACACTATTATTCAACTTAATGTTACAAGAGTTTTTACATATAAATTTTCTTACTGAGGTTTAAAACTGGATTTTTACAATGCAATTTGAACAAAAAACCTGTCACACCCATGTAGGATAAGCCTATCTGCAAATGAATGTGTTTTTGAAAACTATGAATAAATCTATCACAAAACAATAACCTACTAATCTTTGTTAATAGGCTAAATGGTGCATATGTTTTAAGTGATCATCAAACAGCCAAAAATATGAAACAAATTAGGTATTATATTTTATTCTATTAGGTATTAACAAATTAGGAATTTTATTAGGTGAATTAATTACAAATTAGGTAATAAAATTATATTATTTCTAATACAACCAATAAAATTGTAATAAAGTATATTATAACTTGAATAGTGTATGCCTAAACACTTGTAAGTATTCATTACTTAAATTACTAGAGTTGTCAACAACACTTTAAAATCAGTCTTTACAATAATTATTTTACAAACTGACTAGTTGTACACTGATAGCCTATATCCAAATTTCATGTTCTAGGTACATATCTTCTTTTAGTAATTCGAATTTCAATCTTCAAATATAGGAGATATTCAAGCCTTCAGGTGTTTCAAAATATGTATTTCTCATTCGAGATTCTAAATACATTAGGCTACATAAATAAGCTGAACTTCAGAGTTATCAATAATAATTCATGGATCAGATTCCCAATTTATTGAATCTCTGAACACAAGAACTTATGAAAAGGTACATAGAAAGAAAATACAGACTTTGTTTCTGTTACAGTATTTGTGTGAGATACCATACAAATTCATCAAATTCATAGAAATCTGTTTTGTTGATCTACATAAAACACATTTTGCCCTTCACATGTCCATGAATTACTTGAAAAATTGAAGTAGGCTATACATCCTACATTGAATTGTTTCTCATTTGGATGTTCTTTTATAGAAGAAAATTCTTGAAAGATCCATTCTTGTCTTATGATAAACTGAAGCTCACTTTTTGTATTATTTACAGTGATTGAAAGCTAAATTCAAGTCACTCTCGAATTTGGTTCATCATTAGGCTAGGCGTACACCGGTTAGTCAAGACAAGACAAGACGAGATTAGTCACGTTTAGTCACAGTAATTCACTTAGTTGCTTATGAAGCAGCACACACCGATGCAATGACTAATCGATGTGTGCTGCTTCATAAGCAACTATGTGAATTACTGTGACTAAACAAGACTAATATAGTCTTGTCTTGTCTTGACTAACCGGTGTCCGCCCAGCCTTAGATAACTCAACTCCTCACTCTTTATTTTCTCTTCAATTGACTCTCAAAGCAAGATTTTTACCTATGATTAATATACTGACTCGATAAAATAGTTCACTATAAATAAGTAGACCTAAGTTTTAGTCTTCGTGACCCAGTACGGTAGGTAGTTCTTATGTAATGAATTGTCGCTTAATATAACGAGTTGAAGCTCACTTTCAAGTGACTAGCAAGAACTACAATCCACTACTGAACCATAATATCGGTGAGCTTACTCCTGTGATTCACTAAGCCTTAGATCGTTTTTGAAGTTCTTCATGTTTTCAATCAAGTTGACTTAACGAATTCTTACATTTTAAGTGACTCTTGTAAGACCTAATTCACTGAACCATAAATATAGGTGAGCTTAATCTCAAGCAAATCCTATGATTCACTCAACCTTAGATAGTTTTTGAAGTCCAAAATTTCTTCAACTAAGTTTACTTAGCGAATTGAAGCTCACTTTCAACTCATTGTCAACTAAGTCCTATAGCCTACAGTTGAGATTTCGACGTTTTAACAATGACTTTTTTGACCGCAAGATTTTCTCAACCAAGCAGTAAATTGAATCTCTCTTCCATGTACCTCCATGTACATGAACTTGTCCATGTACCTCCATGTACCTCTCTTCCATGTACAAGGCTTGAACAGTTGACTTAAATACGTCGACCTATTAACTTTATACAGTTTTTCAAGTTCAAAATGTTCTCAATCAAGTTGACTTAGCGAATTGAAGCTCACTTTCAAGTCTCTCTCAAGCAAGGCTTGAACAGTTGACTTAAATACTTCTACGAATTAACTTTATACAGTTTTTGAAGTTCAAAATGTTCTCAATCAAGTTGACTTAGCGAATTGAAGCTCACTTTTGAGTCTCTCTCAAGCAAGGCTTGAACAGTTGACTTAAATACTTCTACGAATTAACTTTATACAGTTTTTGAAGTTCAAAATGTTCTCAATCAAGTTGACTTAGCGAATTGAAGCTCACTTTCAAGTCACTGTCAAGCAAGTCCTATAGTTGACTTAAAGACGTCGACGTTGTAATTTCATTTTCCCAGTCGGACGATTTAAGGGCGCTCCCCTTGGCTGGGTAGTACACACAGGGACCCGGAGATAGGGCCCGAGGCACCCTTATGCTGTTGGCGCCCCCACTTTTATTGAAACCACTCGTTTTGAAGCTTGGCCCATTTCTGATCACACTCGTTCCCGATCTGTGTAATCGACATAAGTGAAGACTGTTGTTTGCGTTACCCCGTACCTGTAAAATGAACAGAAATTATTAAATTTTCAATTTATTGTTATAAAGGATACAAAAAATTATCAAGTACAGTGAGAATATTATAAGAAGCCTAGAACAGAGCTGAAATTGAATTTAATTTATTTTGGCCATTATTTGGCCAACCAGACGTAATTTATCTAATTGAATTTGATTGATTAACTCTTCTTACTTTCAATTGGTTATTGTTAACTACACAATGTGTAATATTGTACAATTAAAAATTTATTCGAATTTGAAGTTTTAATTTGAATTTGTCAGTAATATTTGAGTCGTTGAAAAGATATTCTAATCTTGTTAACTCTCTGCATCTCATAATGATAAAATAATTCCTTATAGGAGTATTCACTCATTTAACAAGTCTTCCCTCATTTTAATATTTACGTATTCATTCCCCATCACCCCCATTTTGATAACACACATTTTTCTCTCCTTCTGATAACTAATCAACAAGAGTATACACAAACATTTAATCATTTCCTCATTTTAAGGCTGTGCATGAGCATCAGCATAACAATTTTTTTTTGTAGTGTTATTTTTTAAAGTTTGACTATTTGGATAATATCAAACTATGAAAATGAAATACATTT
The DNA here is from genome assembly GCA_017141395.1 of Laodelphax striatellus. Taxonomy (NCBI): domain Eukaryota; kingdom Metazoa; phylum Arthropoda; class Insecta; order Hemiptera; family Delphacidae; genus Laodelphax; species Laodelphax striatellus. The sequence continues at coordinate 33,764,091 of CM029536.1, forward strand.
CATAAGAGAATTTTTTTTGTTCATTAGCTTGTGAGATTATCTTGTTCATGGACGCCTAAAATTGAAATTTTGGAACGGATTATCTCAAAATTGGTTGTAAATTAAATCATGAAATTTTGAGCATACATGCTTGAAGGTATTGTTTATAACATGACATACTGTGATTAGTTTCTCAAAATATCAAATTTGAAAAAAAAATAATTTCTTCAAAAAATAAATGAATTTTCAATTAAAATGGATAATTCTTTATTTTTCTCTAAATCTGATAATTTGTGAAACTAATATTACGTCATGTGATAGACAATACTTTCAAGCATGTATGCTCAAAATTCCATGATTGTATTTGGAACTTACTTTGAGATGATCTGTTCCAGAAATTTCAACTTTAGGCGCCCATATCTCACAAACTAATGAACAAAAAAACTTTTCTCCTCTGAAATGTATTTCATTTTGATAGCTTGACAGTATCCAAATCACAGTATAAAATTTCCAAAAATATTACCTTAATAAGAATTTTTTATGCTAATGCAAAGCCTTAATTCTCACTCATCTCCCTTCACATTATTGTTAACAAAATTGCTGAAGAAGGATTCATTAAGGCTAGGCGTACAACGGTTAGTCAAGACAAGACAAGACAAGATTAGTCACGTTTAGTCACAGTACTTTACATAGTTGCTTATGAAGCAACACACCAATTAGTCATTGCATCGGTGTGTGCTGCTTCATAAGCAACTATGTGAATTAGGCCTACTGTGAGTAAACGTGACAAATATTGTCTTGTCTTGACTAACCGGTGTACGCCTAGCCTTAGTCAAGACAAAACAAGATTAGTCACGTTTAGCCACAATACTTTACATAGTAGCTTGTGAAGCACACACCGATTAGTCATTGCATCGGTGTGTGCTGCTTCATAAGCAACCACGTCAATACTGTGACTAAATGTGACCAATCTTGTCTTCTTGTCTTGTCTTGACTAACCGTTGTACGCCTGGCTTCAATGAATCCTATTTTGGCAGCAATGGTTAGTCAAGACAAGAAAAGACGAGATTAGTCACATTTAGTCACAGTACTTTACATAGTTGCTTATGAAGCAATGCACCGATTAGTCATTGCATCGGTGTGTGCTCATAAGCAATTACTGTGACTAAATGTGACCAATCTTGTCTTGTGACTAACCGTTGTACGCCTAGCCTTAATGAATCTTATTTTAGCAATTTTAGGCGTACAATGGTTAGTCAAGACAAGACAAGACAAGATTAGTCACATTTAGTCACAGTACTTTACATAGTTGCTTATGAAGCAATACACACCGATTAGTCATTGCATCGGTGTGTGCTGCTTCATAAGCAACTACGTCAATTACTGTGACTAAATGAGACCAATCTTGTCTTGTCTTGACTAACCGTTGTACGCCTAGCCTTAATGAATCTTATTTTAGCAATTTTAGGCGTACAATGGTTAGTCAAGACAAGACAAGACAAGATTAGTCACGTTTAGTCACATTACTTCACATAGTTGCTCATGAAGCAACAACACACACCGATTAGTTATTGCATCGGCGTGTGCTGCTTCATAAGCAACTATGTGAATTACTGTGACTAAACGTGACAAATCTTGTCTTGTCTTGTCTTGACTAACCGGTGTACGCCTAGCCTTAGTCAAGACAAGACAAGACAAGATTAGTCACGTTTAGTCACAGTACTTCACATAGTTGTGTATCAAGCAACACACACCGATTAGTCATTGCATCGGTGTGTACTGCTTTATAAGCAACTATGTGAATTACTGTGACTAAACGTCATTAATCTTGTCTTGACTAACCGGTGTACGCCTAGCCTTAAGCCTGGTTTTCATTAGTAGAGTTAGTGGTAGAGTTCCCTGGGCGAGTACTAACTATCTTGTGAACTCTCCTAATGAAAACGTTCATAGTAGAGTAGAGTGATGGTAGAGTACTTGTTTTTGGTAGAGTAAAGTGGGATATTACCATAGCCCCCTTTAAACTACATGGCCGCGGCCTTCAATGTGACAACCTCGCAGTCCCGGCTGGTTTCATTATAAAATCATACTTATTAAAAAGACTACAAACACATGACTTATAAAACACATGACCGCTTTTCATTTCTCATGCAAGCCGAAATGCGACGTTGTCACATTGAAGGCCGCGGCCATGTAGTTTAAAGGGGGCTATGATAGTACTCTACCACTTGCCTTCCCCCACCACCGCTTCTCACTCTACTCTACCACCACTATTCTAATGAAAACAGTCTCGAGCTAGTAGAGTAGAGGTAGAGTAGAGTAGAGTAGAGGCTGAACGGCGACATTTTAAGGTTAGATCTGTTCACTAGACAACACACTTTACCTACTATTTTCAATTGTAGTGAAAACAGCTACTCGACCAAGTAAGTAGAGTAGAGTTAGTACCGTAGAGTTAGTATGCTAGTTACTCTATCACTAACTCTACTAATGAAAACCAGGGCATAGAGTGAAAACTGACCGAAAACGAGCGTCCATCGCCGTTCGACACCAGACTATCGTCGTGCGTCATCAGATCGGGCGATTCCCGGCCACCGAACGTTGTCCAAATGCTGTGCGAGCAGAAAATCTTCAGGAAAAGTCGCTTGAACTTCTCGCCGAAGATGACGTAGATGACAAAGTTCACCGATGAGTTGATGGTGACCAGCAGATTGCTCAGTTTGATCAGTTCGTCGATTAGTATCTCGTAGAAACTCTCCAGGAGATTGTTGACCAGCGCCAGAATGTTGCACAGGAAGAACACCACCACAACGCAGAGCAGCATTGTCGCCAGTCCGATCTCTTTGCGTTGCAGACGGGAGAGGCGCTGTCGCTCGCGGTTGGCTCTGCGTACCTGTTGTTGTCCGCAACAGAATCGAATTAGTTGAAAATGAAAAATAGTACTGTGGAAAATAGTACTGTGTAATGTACTGTGTAATGTACTGTGTAATGTACTGTGTAATGTACTGTGTAATGTACTGTGAGGAAAATAGTACTATGGAAAATAGTACTATGTAATGGAAATAGTACTGTTTAAAACCATTCAATCAGCGTTGATTTGTTGGGAATTTTGTTGACTATCTGATTTTTAGTTGTAATGTTTTTCTCTTTTTATTCTTATCTTCCTTTTCACTATTTTGCATCCAAATTATGTGTAAAAATTTGTTTGGTTTGATAATATTGTACTAGTTTTAGGAAATGATGAAAAATAATAGTACTTTTGAAAACCATTCAATCAGCGTTGATTTGTTGGGAATTTTGTTGACTATCTGATTTTAGTTGTAATTTTTTCTCTTTACTTTTGATTATTATCTATCTTCCCACTATTCTGCATGCAAATCATTTATTACATTTGTTTGGTTTGATAATATTGTACTAGTTTTAGGAAATGATGAAAAATTAATAGTACTTTTAAAAACCATTCAATCAGCGTTGATTTGTTGGGAATTTTGTTGGCTCTATTTGATTTTTAGTTGTAATTTTCTCTTTCTCTCTTTACTTTTTATTATTATCTATCTTCCCACTATTTTGCATGCAAATCATTTATAAAAATTTGTTTGGTTTGATAATATTGTACTATAGTGCGATTCACGTCAAGAAGTCAGCATTGTTTATATGAGGAGCATTGATGCCAAGTTTCATTGAGAGAGAAAAAGAAAACTGCACCAAACGTGTTTGTTGGGACTGTGTGCCACAACAATGCACAGTGCGGCAACTATGCACAGTGCGCAGAGGATAGAGACATCAGCAACTGCCTTGTGCTGAACAAGGATAGCAAACTCCCATCTAAGCAATGCTAACTTCTTGACGTGAATCGCATTATAGTTTTAGGAAATGACAAGGCGGTTTACGCTGCAAAGTTTTGGAATAAGTTTATTTGAATTAATTAAGTCATTTGAAAAATGTCCGGACACGGAAAGTAAGTAAGTACTCATTTGTAAAATTTAATATGTATTGAATGAGCACATGCTAAAAAACCTACGGGTTTAGCAGGACCTGAAATTGTAATGATTTTTTTCAATAAAATTGATTGTTTGAATGATTGATTGTCACCATTTTGTATCATGAAAAGAGCAGTCTGTCACATTTTCATGAATTCTCAGGCGGCAGTATCATTTTGAGTTGAATTAACTGTGTAGCAACATTGAACGTCGGTTTGAAAACAATTGTTTCGTCACTACCGGAGGAAGTTTTACTCATGACTAAAATAATCATTTCAGTATTGTTGTTTTTTGCAGAATGAATTATTATATTATACACTTATCATGCAATTGTAACAGGGACTCTCACAACTTCAATAGTTGTCACTATATTTAAACTTTTTTCATTATTGTGTTTGAATTTAAAAAAATTATTCACTCGAAATAAATTCAGCTCAGTAATAAATAATTCATTATTAATTTCAATTCAGTTTTCGATTGCTGTCATTTTATCCATTTAACCAAGCAAAAGCTTTTCCATTGAAGTCACTCATTTGACCGGGCTAACCAAACGAATAGGGCAATACACACTGACTGGTGTGCATTGCCCTATTTGTTTGTATAGAGTGGAAGATCATACGACCAACCTGCCTCCAGTAACCTGAACGTCCACTGGAATCGTGAAATCCAGCCATTATTGCAGCCAGTGCCCACCGACTGAAGACACCTTGTTATCACAGCTAAATGAACCGACATATTCTCCATCCTGAAAACATCGCACTCCACCCACCTGTTGGTAGATGGCAGCATTGAGTACAGCCAGCGAGCTGAAGGGTAGAAAGTAGATGAATATGAGGTAGAGCCAGTGTATGTAGAACGATATGTAGAGCGGGTTGCTGCGCAGGGGTGAGGCCACCACCAGGTAGACGGTGTGGTTGACGCCGCGCTCCATGATCGTCTCCTCGACCACGTTCGCCTCCCAGAAGCGCACCAGGTTGTACAGGAACGAGAACACTATGATCAGTGTCACGTAGAGGCGGGCTCGACCGTAGGTGCACAGTGATCTGACCGGAAAACAGAAAAAAATTCAAATTCAATCAATCAATATTTATTGCCAAAAAGTAAATTGGTTAAAAATACAACAATAATATTGGTTAACAATACAAAAGTAAAATTGGTACAACATTAGCATAAAATAAAAAAAATAATTACCTTGAGAATAAATTTTAAACCATCAACAGTATTGTTAACAATATGGCACTACCGGCAAAAGATAATCTTGTGCGCCGGTAGTGAGGTCAGAAGTCACAAAAATTTTAAACTAAATGCATTTCGAAATTCGAATCCATTTCCAGAGACAAGACAAATGAACAGAATGAGCTATAGTCCGACCACAGACAAAAGATCCTTCACGAATTGTATCACTGTAGCGATATCACTGTCCATTGTATCACTGTAGCGATATCTCACTGTACTGCGAATCGTGCGCTTTCTCTCTGCCCAGTAGAGTTCTTATTTTGGAGGTTTTTTCGACTGTGGTCAGACTATAAAGATGTAAGTTCAAATATAATATATTATAAATTATATAAAGGGCCGGTTCATGAGCTCGGGATTTAGCCAAGTCCTAGACTAAAACGGGTGGCTATCGTAGCATCGACAAGCGTTTGTCTCGACAGGTTAGTGGGTTAGCAGCATAGAGAGCCCTTAGTACATAGTTTCGAGACTAACGTTTGTCGATGCTACGATAGCCACCCGTTCTAGTCTAGGGCTTGGCTAAATCCCGAGCTCATGAACCGGCCCTTAGAATATTATGTATTCTTGAAACACAGAGTTGCTCCTGATCACAAAGTGCTTCCAGCGTTGCCTACTTTGAGAGCCGGAGTCGATTCCCCGCCATGATTTGAATAGTCAGATGGCAAAACTCATTTTAATTATTATCAAAATAGCGTCAAGAATTTGTTTTTTATAGCCGCAACCTAAAAACGTCGCACTTAGGCTAGGCGTACACCGGTTAGTCAAGACAAGACAAGACGAAATTAGTCACGTTTAGTCACAGTAATTCGCATACATGCTTATGAAGCAGCACACAGCGATGCAATGACTAATCGGTGTGTGTTGCTTCTTGTAATGTTGTAACTATGTAAAGTACTGTGACTAAACGTGACTAATCTCGTCTTGTCTTGTCTTGACTAACCGGTGTACGCCTAGCCTTATAGTTTGAATAAAACAAGTTGTCACTTGGCCTGGTGCTCAAGAACCACTCACTAGAACTGTTTTTGTCAGAAAACGACCGATTATCTGAAATGCTAACATTAAATCAAATGATCATCTGTTAGGTCGATCTGACAAAAACGTTTCTAGTGAGTGGTTCTTGAGCACCAGGCCAAGGGACAACTTGTTTCATTCGAACTGTAGTAGTACTGCATCTGTATCATAATATTTCACGTTATGTATTTTGTATTTTTCATTGCTTTATGTATTGCATTCTTGCTGAATAAAAAGACTTGACGTTCTCGAAACCACATATTCAATAAAAAAAAAGAGAAACCGGTCTCGGTTGTTACACCATTATCAATCTCTGGTAAAACTAAAATACACTGCAGCAGAATTTCTACTCGAGACCGAGCGCTGTGATTGGGAGTTGAACGGCCTATCAAGGTGAACGCCTGCCATTGGCCTAGACATAAGCTCCTCCCACAATAGCTCCACCCGCTATGACGTTGGTAGAAACCGCCTATTGTGGGAGGAGCTTGTGTCTAGGCCAATGGCAGGCGTTCAACTTAATAGGCCGTTCAACTGAATCTCATAGGCTGAATCTCGCAAATTATTGCAGAAAAGAGGAGGAGGAGGAGGAGGAGGAGGAAGAGGAAGAGGAGGAGGAGGAGATCAAGAGGAATGAAAGAGGGAAGGAAAATGTAGGATAAACAGAAATGAATGAAGAGTGAGAAGTGAGAAGAGTCAGGAGAGGGATATAGTGAAGAGGAGGAGGAGGAGAGAGGAGGAGGAGGAGGAGGAGGAGAAGAGGAAGAGGAGGAGGAGGGGGGAGGAGGAGGAGTGAGAGAGGGATATAGTGAAGAGGAGGAGGAGGAGGAGGAGGAGGAGGAAGGAGGAGGAGGAGGAGGAGGAGGTAAAGAGGAAGAGGGAGGAGGAGGAGAAGGAGTGGCGGGGGAGGAGGAGGAAGAGGAGGTGGAGGAAGAGGAAGAGGAAGAGGTAGAGGAAGAGGAGGAGGAGGAGGAGGAGGAAGGAGGAGTAGGAGGAGGAGGAGGGTAGGAGGAGGAGGAGGAGGAGTAGGAGGAGAAGGAGGAGGAGGAGGAGAAGGAGAAGGAGGAGGAAGAGGAGGAAGAGGAGGAGGAGGAGGAGGAGGAGGAGGAGGCGAGAGGAGGGGAGGGGAAGGAGGAGAAGGAGGAGAGGAGGAGGAGGAGGAGGAGGAGGAGGAGGAGGAGGAGGAGGATGAGGAGGAGGATAAGGAGGAGGAGGAGGAGGAGGAGGATGAGGAGGAGGAGTAGGAGGAGGAGGAGGAAGAGGAGGAGGAGGAGGAGGAAGAGGAGGAGGAGGAGGAGGAGGAGGAGGAGGAGGAGGAGGAGGTGGAGGCGGAGGCGGCGGAGGAGGAGGAGGTAATTCACTACCCAAAGTAGTATAATTCGTATGATGCTTGAGAAAAATCAACTGAATCCAAGTTTATATAAAATAAAAAACAGTATCGCTTACCTTGCCCTGAGAGGATGACACACAGCCACAAATCGTTCGAGAGTGACAGTGAGCGTGAGGTAGACAGAGACAGTCTGCGCGGTGAGCGCCAGCGGAAAGATGTAGGGTGTCAGACAGGGATAGATCTTGGCGTTGTAGGTCCTCAGCAGCTCTGTGTGCGTGTAGTCGTAGATGGGAGGCAGGCCGAAGAGGAAGATTGAGGTTAGGATCAGCACTGTGTCACATCTAAGGAATAAGAAATCAAATAATATTTTATTTTCGAGAAAAAATTTGACAAGTTATATGAAATAATTATACTTATAGACATTGGAAATACACGTATTATAAAGATACAAAGTACTGCAACGAAATAATGCACTTCAATTGTTTATAAGATAATTGATTAATTGTGAATATATAGGAGTTTCTTACTAGTTCAGAGATCCTGAACTTTGTGCTTTTCAAAGTATTTTTTTTACTCTGATGCAAACCTGGTTTATAGTTATCCCAGATAGCACCCAACCTTACGACAACCTTTTCATTATAATTTTCATGCATTTACGGCGTAAACCTTTTGACTGAACCTTATGAAAACCTTACAAAAACCTTTTCATTATCCTTTTCATACCTTTACGGCATAAACCTTTTCACTTAACCTTGTGAAAATCTTATGGAAACCTTTTCATTATCCTTTTCATACCTTTACGGCATAAACCTTTTTACTTGACTTTTTGAAAACCTTACAGAAACCTTTCTATTATCCTTTTCATACCATTACAGCATAAACCTTTTGACTCGACTATTTTAAAACCTTACAAAAACCTTTTTATTATCCTTTTCATACCTTTACGGCATAAACCTTTTAAATTACCTTGTGAAAACAATGTTGTGAATGGTGAAACCAATGGTTTTCATCAGAACCTTATAAAAAGGTTTTGACAAGGTTCAACTTACTTTCACTGTTCATACTGAACAGTTAACTGTTCCTGAGCCAGCCACATAACACAGAATTATTATTATTACTGTTCATACTGAACTGTCCAGTTTGTTGTAAAAGATTTGTTGTGAAAAACGTTTTTTGCTTTAGAAATGGTGAAACCTTTTTAAAAGCTTGTCAGTGAAAAGGGTGCAACCTTGTGAAAAGGTTTTTGTAAGGTTTTGTCAATGGTCCTACTTGACATTTTCTGAGGTTTTTCTAACCTTTTCATGAGAGGTTTTGAAAACCTTCTCATGTAAAGGGTTTGAAAACCTTAACATGTAAACATTGTGGAAACCTTTTCATATAAACATTACAAGAACCTTGTCATGTAAAGGTTATGTAAACAATGTCATGTAAGCATCATGGAAACCTTGCATGAGAAGGTTTTGACAAGGTTCAACTTACTTTCACTGTTCATACTGAACAGTTAACTGTTCCTGAGCCAGCCACATAACAGGGAATTATTATTATTACTGTTCATACTAAACTATCCAGTTTATTGTAAAAGGGTTGTTATGAAAAACTTTTTTGCTTTTGAAATGATGAAACCTTTTTAAAAGCTTGTCAGTGAAAAGGGTGCAACCTTGTGAAAAGGTTTTTTTAAGGTTTTGTCAATGGTCCTACTTGACATTTTCTGAGGTTTCTCTAACCTTTTCATGAGAGGCTATGAAATCCTTTTCATGTAGGGGTTATGAAAACCTTGTTATGTGAATGGTATGAAAACCTTAATATGTAAACATTATGGAAACCTTAACATGTGAACATTATGGAAACCTTTTTATGTAAACCTTACAAAAACCTTGTCATGTAAAGTTTATATATAAACCATGTAATGTAAGCATCATGAAAACCTTGTCATGCAAAGGTTCCAATAACCTTCTTGAGTAAAGGTTTCAATAACCTTCTCATTTAAATCTTATGGAGTAAAACATTACAAAAACCTTTTTATTATCCTTTTCATACCTTTACGGCATAAACCTTTTGAATTACCTTGTGAAAACAATGTTGTGGATGGTGAAACCAAATGGTTTTCATCAGAACCTTATGAAAAGGTTTTGACAAGGTTTAACTTACTTTCACTGTTCATACTGAACAGTCCACTGTTCCTGAGCCAGCCATGTAACATGTAATTATTATTATCACTGTTCATACTGAACTGTCCAGTTTGTTGTAGAAGGTTTGTTGTGAAAACCCTTTTTTTGCTTTTAAAATGTTGAAACCTTTTCAGAAGCTTGTCAGTGAAAAGGGTGCACCCTTGTGAAAAGGTTTTTGTAAGATTTTGTCAATGGTCCTACTTGACATTTTCTGAGGTTTTTCTAACCTTTTCATGAGAGTTTATGAAACCCTTTTCATGAAGAGGTTATGAAAACCTTTTCATGTAAAGGTTTCAATAACCTTCTTGAGTAGAGGTTTCAATAACTTTGTCATTCAAATCTTATGGAGTAAAACCTTCACAAAACCTTTTGCAATGAATGGTAGAACCTTGGCAGTGACAATGAGTGCATTTGTCACTTTCATACATTTTGACATAACCTTGTGAAGGATTGAATAAAGAAGGTGAAAGAAGGGGCGGATCCGGGGGTGATTTTACTTCGGGAGGGGGAATAGAATAAAATATTCACTTAATTGATGTATATTACAAAGTATGTTGCTTAAATTCTAGGTCATGATAGTTATTACAATGAACGTCATTTGAAAATAGTAATTACAGTATCATATTCACTGAACAAAAACATGAGATAAGGGAGATTTGAAATGAAAATATATAGGTATAAGTTTTAAGTCTACATTGTTGAATTCGACTTGAGTTCTAGTTTATGATATATTTTATACTGAAATGAAAATGAAAATGTCATTGAAAATGAGAGTAACTGCAATATGGTTTTGTATCTACATGAAATGGCGGAGTTTGGGCATATAATGGCGGGAGGAATATGAAAGATGTATAACGAGGGTTGGGTATTGTCGAAGGTGATGGGGGAATCAGTTCCCATGAAAAAAATTTAAAATCACTGTCAAAATTAGTATTTTATGGTCTTCCAATAAGCTATAAATGTTCAAATGTCCATAAGCCAAATGTCCAAATCAAAAATGTGATTTTATTTTTAAAAATTCATTGTTTTCAATTATTGAAAAATAGTATGTAAATTCATCAATCAAATGAACTTTTCCTTCAAACTTTGAACTTGGCTTCAACTTAATCTCAACCAAGGATCAAGAACGAATAATAATAGAAAATTTAATTAATTAAAATTATTCATGAATACCAGTGTTAGTAGGTACATATAAGATAATTTAGGGCTCGGATTTTTTGAAGGTGGGTCTGAACCCATGTATCAGCTGTTGAAAGACTGGAGGAGTGAGCTTATAGGATTCGAAAGCTGAAGGTGAAATAGTCTAATGAAAAAATTGTGAAAACAAGTAAACTGTCATGTACTTTCAGTACTTCATTTCCGTTTTTATTCCTCAATGCGTTCTTAGCAACATCTAATATTTCTCTGTTATGAAGAAAGAGGTCCGGAGGACTTCCCCGGGGATTTTTTTCTAGAATGGGCCTTTTAAAACAGCATTTAGAATAGTTTAAAGCCTTTCCAAATCACAAAGGAGTGGAATCATTCCTCGCCAGTTTTTTCCTATTTATTCCTTCAAACCCCAACTACATTAATGGTTTGGAATGAGTTGAATATTTAATATTTTAGTCTATGTGTGCAGCATGAGCGTCATTTCAGCTTTTAAAATGGGGTGGCAAGGTCTGCCAGGGATCTGGGGGGCTTGGAGACCGTGGCGAAGCGTGGTATACTTATCATCGCCGGGTATATTTCCTATAGGATGACTAAATAAGTATACCACGCTTCGCCACTACTTGGAGGGTATCACAGTGATGTGAAATGCACGGGAATCTATGATTTGGGGCTAATGTCCAGTATAAATTCCTGGACAAAAGCCCAAAATAATAAATTCCTGGGCATTTTCCCGATTTGCACGTTACATAACCAATCATATTTGTGAATGCATTCTTACAGTGAATTTTCAAGCATAAATTGTGTTGTAAATAATACTCTCGAAGGCCCATTCTACACGAGCGTGAAAACCGCGACGGGACCGTCATGTCTCAACCTTCCTTTTTGTTTTTGAACATGAAAGCTATTATTGTGTGCCAGTGAAAATGTTAAATAAAAAATCAAGATTATGCCATTTTTATAAACTGTAATTTTCAACTTGTTTGCAAATAACTGAAATTATTACTGCCTGATTACTAATTGATAATACGATTTTTGGGGTAGCAAAAGAAGGGGTTTAGGAATTTTGGGGTGGCAACTGCCACCCCTTGCCACCCCCAAATGACGCCTATGGTGTGCAGTGTGTGCTTATAGTTTTATTAGTTATTCTACAATAATGTTACTTTCTATTACAGTACAATAGATTTTAGCTTCGGAAGTGGAAATGTTTGATTAAGGAATATTAACATAACCTTCATTTCACATAATTACTAAAACTAAGAAAAGAAGACGTTTATAAGTTTTGAACTTTATTTGAGGTTGAAAATTTGACAACTCTTCCGACGTGCATTCTCTCTATTGTGAAATGAGTCCCGGTTTGTGAGGGGGAGGGGAATTTCCCCTCATCCCCCGTGAATCCGCGCCAGGGTGAAATCAGATGGTTACCGTTACGAAAAGGCTTTGACAAGGTTTAACTTCCTTCACGGTTCATTGAACTCCTCCAGTGTACAGTTTGTAGTAGCATTGAATATATATATATCCTTTAGGATATATATTCAATGGTAGTAGGAATGTCATCCTTTCAACTACAAGCCCTAGCTGTTGACAAAGCAAGAAGATAGATAATACAGTCATTCTTCTAGTCCGATTCACGTCAAGAAGTCAGCATTGTTTATATGAGGAGCATTGATGCCAAGTTTCATTGAGAGAGAAAGAGAAAACTGCACCAAACGTGTTTGTTGGGACTGTGTGCGACAACAATGCACAGTGCGGCAACTAAGCACAGTGCGAACAGTATAGAGACATCAGCAACTGCCTTGTGCTGAACAAGGATAGCACACTCCCATCTAAGCAATGCTGACTTCTTGACGTGAATCGCACTATAGAAAACTTTGCCTGCTAGAAAAAGTGTTCCGATTTCGAAACAGTACACAAAACATTCTACCTGTTTTTTTCTGCCAAAGGACTTGTCTAGCCATAGCTTGTTCCTCCAGTTTCTTCATTATTTATTCTTGCCCTTTTCCCATACTCAACCTTCTTCTTTTTCATCTTCATCGCTACTTTCTCATCCCTCTTCTCTGCCGCTTACTCTTTGTTCGTTTCCAGCAATTCTCCCATTTCTGTCTTCCTCCTCTCCCCACCATCCATCTCCTTCTTCCTCATTATTTATAATATTCTTCCCGATGTACAGTACAATGACTCTTTCCCTTGAATTTCAACTTTAATAATTTGATCATGTTGTTCTGAAATCAGTTCATATTGGTTTTATTTAAATCCACAATTAGACAAATAATAATCTGTAATATCTTCCATTAGGTTATAACTCGTAGTTCTTCTTCAATTGATCCGACTTGCATTTTTTTACAATTTTTTTGGAAGCTAAGCTAAGATTTCCTATTCTATTAGGCCTATGCAATGCAGGCTATCACTAATAAATGACAAAAATATCTGAGCTTTACACGTATGCCACACTTGTTATTCTATTAGTTAAGATAGTTCTAAAATAAATATAATCGTTTTAGACAATCCAGTAATCATATTCAATAGGAAAACTTGATGATTTCGATAAGAAAACCGCTAAAAACGGGAAAAACCATCACCTCGAGTGGCGCGAAATTCAAAAACTGAGAATCAAGAAATCTGCTTCACCTTTTATTTGAGTTTTTACCTGGAACATTTGAATTTATCGTAATATTTTACTATTAATTTTTCATCATATATCTGCATAGCAATCGATTGGCATGAAAATTAAAATTTACCAAAACTCTATCTATACCATTTATCTTGTTACACAATGCATTTATTAGACAATGCATATACTTTTTGGGCCGAAATTGATTGTCTCGTCCTTTAGTATCTTACTTACGGATTTTTTGCAAACCCCCAAAATTTAACGTAGGTGAGAAAAGTTTTTTTATTTTGCGAAAGATTGACAAAAAAAGAATCTGGCATATAGTATTTGCTTATACAATCATAACTGATTTCATACAATACAAAATTCCAATGATTGATTTGTTTAGCTCATTATGTATAATTGTAGTGTGAGGCTACATGCTGCAATCCATTTGATGACAAATAGAAAATATCAATTTTCCCTAGTTAGCAGTTAGATAACTATTGTTGCTTAGTGGGCATTTTTCAATTGAATTCGATTTGAATTCAATTGAAAATGTCAATATTGTAAAGAGTAGTCTTGTTTGCTTACATGATTATGAATATTTGAGAAAACATGACTGTGAATTTACTGTGAATAGTGAATTTTATCTTTCCTTTAAAAGCATCACTTCAATTTGAGAAAGAATCTGCCAACGTCCTATCATTTCTTGAAGTCAAGAATTGGAATGATTTCGCGAATACAATTCACGATTATCATTCAAGCTCAGTAGGGCCTAGTAGAAGTAGAAATAATGTTTTATTTTCAAATTAATTTCAACAACATAATACATAACATTCAAACATCACAAGCTTGACCTTCGCCGTCAGCACGACTTGAGTTTTAATTTTTTTTTAATCATTATTTTTCAAACATGAACGAATTGAATATATATAAGTTTAAACTAAACATTGCATAGAGAAAATTTGAAATAGAACATAAATACAACAATCTTCAGAATAATAGGCACTAATATAATGTATGACAACAAAGTGACGTGTTGATTTTCATTGGAGAGTGAATTTCTCTCAGTTTAAAAAAAATAATTTTGTGATGTTTTGAAATTTCAAACTTCTGAGAGTAAATTTCTAATGACTATATTACAACATCCTGAGAATAATGAAAATTATTTTCTTTAATAGTTGAAATTCTCAATTAACAACAAACAATGTCACGCTCTCCTACAAAACTCCACCAGCCCATACCAATTTCTTCCGTTTACAAATTGAATAAATTCATTTATTACCCAGCAGCCACTTTCGTCTCTATTCTCCCAAGATCGAATACCGAGCAACAAAATGTTTCACCCCTTCCCTCCATCCACGGTCTATCATTCAAATTCAACATTTGCTCTCTCACTTTCATTATTCACCTGATATCTAACAATGGAAATTCGCCACTCAGATAACCGTCATCCTCCAAGTTCACACTCCTAAGCTCCTTATAAATTGTGTAGTATCTGGCTGAATTTGCTGCAATTTTAAATTCTTCCATGTTTTTCAACTTCAACTTAGCTTCCAAGTTTTATTGAATTCATTCTTCTAATCATCCAAATTTTCCAAGCTTAAAAAATAAACATTGTCTGTGAAACATTTTCACAGAAGTCTGTGAAATTAGTATGTTGGTAGCTAAAAAGTGTAGTATTTATTTCGATTTTTTGGGGGAGAGGGGCTTTGGAGGTTCGCTATCCATTCATTGGGGAATGAGTCATAGGTTTTTGGGGGGGGGGGATTGCGCAAACAGCCTTTGGGGGAGATGGGCACCCCTGTGTGTAAGCTTCGATTTATACAATTGTATAGCCTATTATTAAAAACTTCAGAACTTCAATATAAAACTATATAGAACTCAAGCTCTATGGATAAACCTCATGCCTTAACTAAACTTTATGTCTACAAATAGCAATCTAATTTCAGTGTAATCAATTTTACAGGTGTGAAATTGGTGTATCAATTTTGAACAAGTCTGTGTGCTCAGACTTGGAATTGAATACTTGGAATTTGAACATAATTATTTATGTTATTTGGACTTATTTTACGGTACTTTTTGTCGAGAAATTCAAATATGTTATCGTAAATTCACTATTAGTGTTTTTTAACGATGTTAATATCTCGTTATCCGGTAAGCAATAGCTACCTACCGAGCAGGTAATTGGAGGGTTCTGGGTTCAGCAGAGCTAGAATAGGAATAATAGCGCCTTGTAAACAATACATGGACGTAAAGCCTAGAACAATGAAGTGCCAGACTGGCTATTTTATTTAGCTCTATGAATAGTCGTGTTCCATTCGTTCCAGTCATGTTCCCTTATCTTCAAAAGGGAGGGGTCTACTACTCTTCGCGCGCTTTTTTGGAATACAGTACTGCAGTATCCCAGTGTGTCTTCTTCGCATTCCACATTTCCACTTTCAACATTTCAGCTCAGTTCACTCAGTTGGTCAGTGTCAGTGCATACGGATACAGTGTTTATACTTCAGTCATTTAATAGTTTCGAAGACACACGAATATTGAAACTTCTTAATGTAAGTACAAAACAATTTACTTTTTTAATGTTATAAAGTGAGATAACTTCCATTAATATTAGTCTATAGGATTTATAAGATGATTTATTGGTCTTATCACGGAATACCTATTAATTCTTGAGTAATGAACTTACAAACTACTAACTCATATAATATTATAGAGGACCTATTACAGATTTTATTCTAATTTCCAGTTCTTATTACGTAGAACTTATTAATTCATAACTAGTATATAAAAAATCACAAATATCACAAGAATCTGTTATAGATTTTTGGTGAAGCGTTTTTCGGTAAATAATTACCATAAATGTACTGATCCACTCTCTCTTTTCAGGCTCTTACTGAAGAAGTTCACGTTGATCTATGTATTGTTTAGTTAAGTTTTGTTTTCTCAAGAATATTGACTGATTTAGTGCGGCTTTCTTTCACAGGTGAAGTACTTAACAAATGTTGGAAAAAGGCTTCACTGCCAACCTCATGAGACAACTGTTCCTGGACTTGGATGAGGTTGGAGACGAGTATTCTCTCAGCGGGAGATCTGGGAGAGAGGGGATAGGCAAGAAGGCCTTGAGTGGAACAGCAGCATATCAGCTGATACTAGGTACGTTATTACCTTGCTTAATCATCACAATTTTTTTTTTATCGTATGGCTTTTTATCGGTGGGGAGACCCTTACGGGTAGGTTCCACCTCGCCAAATTGCACAATGTTTTGTACCGGTCACCCATCCGAGAGCGGTCTTGAATGTTTGTTTCTTAACCACATGATTACTTAGCAACCGCTCTCACCGAGTGTTACATATTACTGATATCATCACAATAGTATTATCATATTATGTAACAGTGAAACCCGAACTTCTCCATGCAAGTCATTTTTTAAATAAAATTCGATAATGCATTAGATTAATGATCAACAGTTCGTTAAGTAGGGATGAAACATATTACAGAAGAAAATGTAGGGAATGAATATTTATCCTTTAATTATTAACATCAATTTTTCTCAACTTGAAATGTAGTACTCATACTAATAATTAAAAACTTACAAATCTAATGAGAGTCACTGTAAGCTGGAATCGAATTACATGTAGCTTGTACCAGAACAGAGGTTAGAGGCTCTCTATGGGCAGGTTTTATTTTTAAAAGAAATGCCAATTGTGAGGAAATAGAAAATGAATATAAAATACACATGCGCTATTAAACTGATTTTATAACTGCTTGCCCAAGATATGAAAGCAATCTTTGTCAGTCACAGTTTTCAAACAAGACAGTTGAAAGCACTTGGCTTTGCATGGGCAGCAACCGTGTTATTTTTCATAATCTATTATATTAAAAACTTTGGTGCATTCCTTTCTACTGTACTTCCACCACTGCGAGATGTGATGTGGAATCTAGAGGAAACTTACACTGATACAAGTCTGTTGCAATTCATTCATTCGTATGGTTTTCTAGTAATGCTTACATAACAGTCTGTTATATATCAGACCTTTTGTAAGCATCTTTTTTGCTGTGAGTTCGCAGAACGTACAGCACCAGGAAGAAGGATAGGGTTCACCATTTGTACACCTAGTTGTTGTTTGGCTCCTTCAATGTACCTTTCAGTTTGTTTATTTTTCTTGTATAGATTATGTACAGTTGCTATGGGAATTGAATCAAAAAATCTAAGTAAAGAAAATTTTCAAACACCAAATTAGTTATGATACTGTATTACCAAACGATATACAGTACTAGGCAAGCAAGCGGCGCTTTGCGCTGCACGGGAATAAACTCGTTATTACATTATCTATTCCTATCATTGAAACTTACAATCCAACAAAAATTGAGCTCCAAAGAATAACTTCACCTCATTATGTTCTATTAACAACAATTATTACGCAATAATACACAAATTGAATATAGACAGAACATTTTTTGCAATTTTTCATAGTACCGGTAGCCTACTGGGGATTTAAAAATTTTGAAGACTTATTACGATATCAGTAATATTATTAGTCCATTACGATATCAAATAGATTTGTATTTCTTCTATTCAATCCTGCCATCTGTTGAATTTTTCAGATGTCTGTCAGCGGAAACTCAAAGGAATGGCAAGTAAGCCTCTCATTAGAGGAGCAGTTAGTGACTGGCTATAATGCAGGGGAAGTTCAGATGAGCGCGGAGGTAAGAAATTTCCCAAAATGGTTTATTATTATTTGATTTGAAAATTATGATGGGAATTGGACATTAATTAGTAACTAGGATACATCAGGTCGCATAAAACTGCGACTATTGAAATACATGAAATAGATTCCAATCCTCCTCCTCCACCACCTCCTTTATCTACTTTTTTCAATCTTCTTCTCCATCTTCTTCTTGTTCTTTTTCTCCTCCTTGTTGTCGTAATTCTTCTTTCCTTCTTCTCCTTCTTCACTTTCTCCTATTTCATCTCCTTTTTCTCCTTCTTCACCTTCACCTCCTTCTTTTCAATATTTTTCTCATTCTTCTACTTCTTCTTGTTCTTCTCCTCCTTTTCCATGTTCTTCTTCTTGTCCTTCTTTTCAATCTTCTTCTTCTCCTTTTTCTTCTTCTTCTCTTCTTTTACTTCTTTTCCATCCTCTCCTCCTTCTTCTTCTTCTCCTTTTCTTCTTCTCCTCCATTTCCTTATTCTCCAAAATTTTTCTTCTCCTTTTCCTTCTCATTCTTCTTATCCTCTTTCTCCATTTTCTCCTCCTTTTTCTTCTCCATTTTCTTTCTTTCATTTTTTTCTCTTTCTTCTTCTTCTCCTTCTCTTCTCCATTTTATCCTCCTTCTTCTTCTCCTTTTTCTTCTTCTCCTGATTTTTCTTCTTTTCTTCTCCGCCTTTTCTTTTCTCCTCATTTTCTTCTCCTTTGTCTTCTCATTTTTCCTTCTTCTTTTCCTTCTCATTGTTCTCGTTCTTCTTGTTCTTCTCTGTCTTCTTCTCCAGTCCCTTATTCTTCTCCTTGGTCCTCTTTTTCTTCTCCGCATTTCATCATTTTCTTCTCCTTTTCCTTTTCTACGGTATCTCGTTCTTCTTCTCCTTCTTCTTCTCGATCTTCTTCTTCTCCTCGTCTTTCTACTTCTCCATCTTCTCCTACTTCTTCTCCTACTCTTTCTTCTCCTTCACCTTTTTCTTCTTTTCCTTCATCTTCTTATCCTTTTTCTTCTCTTCCTTTTCTTCTTCTCCTTCTCATTCTCCATATCGTTGTTCCACTTCTTCTCCTCCTTCTTCTCCTTCTCCTCCGTCTTCTTCTTCTCCTCCTTCTCCATCTCCTTCTTTTCCATTTCTTCTCCTTCTTCTCCTTCTTTTCCATCATCTTCTCCTCTCCTCCTCCTCACCTCCTCTTTCTTCTCAACTCTTCTTTCTTCTTCTTCTTCTTCTTCTCCTTCTTCTTCTTCTCCCTCTTTTCCATCTACTTCTCATTCTTCTTTTGTTCTTATTCTTCTCATTCTTCTCCTCCTCGTTCTCACCCGCTATCTTTCTCTTTTTCTCTCTGCTCAAATGCCCTTTCCGGTGCAATGAACAATGAAAAATAAATTTCTGTTTCAAAACAGCTGATCATTAAATCATAAGTTGAAATGTAAAAATTTTCGTCTCACCTACTCCTATGTTTAAAACATCAATTAATTATAACATTAGTTGAAGCAATGGAAAAAATTGAAACTTTGATCGCTCATTTCTCATCTCCACGATAACTTTTTTCAAAATGTAAGACCTTATCAAACATCTACGGAATGAGATCTTTGAAAGAGATGTGAACGAACAAATTCGGTTGAGAAACCACGGAGGAGTTCTGATTACAAAAAAACATGTTCGCCTATTAATAATATAGATCTTTAATCTTACCTACTCAGGAATGATTCTAAAATTCCAAACCTGAACTCAGTATAAGTGAGTATAAATATTTTTAAAATAAAATTTGTTACAAACTGGAATATTTCAACTTCCTGTTTAGTAGCGTAGACTAGCATGTAGCACTAGAAATTCACATTGAAAACTCTCACTTTGAACTTTTCTCATAACTTTCCAATTCAAATTACTGTATTTAAAATCAGTTTCAGTTTCTACACCATATTTGGAAAACTCAGAGATCCAAAGTCTCTGTGGTGTTTATTAAAAGTGGTGCAACCAAAGTGGTATCTCCAAAAATGGGGTTTTAAATATTTTTATTAGTATTGTACAGTTCCAATTACTAGGTATGACTATTGCACAGTTCTTATTTTAATTGTCCATGAGCCCATTAACATATTGATTGTGACATTTTCAAGTTTACTTATTCAAAATTGTGAATAACGAAGTATGTTGTGATATGAGAGCCTACTGTATTACAAAAGATTTCGATGATTTCTCCAATTATGTCAATTAACTAATCAATGAATTTTCCCATCAATAATCGATTAGAAATGAATTTGGAGAAAATCAATAATGGAAAAAAATTCATCCAACTCATCAGAGATTCATGTGTGTTTTTACAGAGAGCAGAGAAACCCAAAAAAATATGAGTGTGGATCGTCTACCTGATGCCTGATCTACCTGATTGTTCTCATTCAATCTAGTTTTTTAAGTATTCGTTTGGTTTTAATCTTAGTTTTCTAGTTGAATTATTGTTTTTCATTTCTGAGTTATCTAGGATTTGTAAAATGTACTTATATCAATAATAAGTAATATTTATTCACTGTAGTGTATGTAATAAAGTTTTCTCCTGCATTGTCATTTAATTATTAAATAATGATAATTATAATAAGATACAATAATTGACTTAGATATTTAGTATTTTTGTCTATCTGTGGTAAAATTATTTGCTCAGACAAAACTGAATTGAATAAATAAATTTTTAAACTGGAAGTGTATTTTTTTAACTTATTGAAAATTAATTTGCTTGTTAGCCTAGTAGTAGAACCTTTTATGATCAGGCTTTCACAGCCTTCATTTCTCAATGTTATGCCAACCTTTTCATGACATTGCTGAATCTACTTTTCTTATATAATGGTTGTGGAAAACCTTTACACAGAAAGGGTATTGTAACCTTCACATGACAAGGTTTTCATAATCTTTACATAGCAAGGATATTGAAACCTTCACTCCAAAAGGTTATGGAAACCGTTTCCTGACAATGTTTTCATAACCATTACCTGACAAGGTTCCCATTACCTTTTACATGACAAGGTTTTTATAAGGCTTACATGACATGGTTTCATAACCTTTACATGACAAGGTTTTCATCACCTTCATATGAAAAGTTTAATGTAAACCATTACATGACAAGGTTTCCATTACCTTTACATGACAAGGTTTTCATTACATTTACATGGCAAGGTTTTTCATAATGCTTTACATGATATGGTTTTCATAATCTTTACTTGACAAGGTTTTATAATGCTTACATGACATGGTTTTCATAACCTTTACATGACAAGGTTAAGGTTTTCATAATGTTTACATGACAAGGTTTACAAACCCTTTACATGACAAAGGTTTTCATAAACTTCACATGACAAGGTTAAGGTTTTCATAATGTTTACACGACAAGGTTTCAAACCCTTTATATGACAAGGGTTTCATAATGTTTATGACAAGGTTTACGACCCTTTACATGACAAGGTTTTCATAACCTTTACATGAAAGGTTTTCAAAACCTTCATGAGAAGGTTAGAAAAACCTCAGATTTTGTCAAGTAGGACCATTTTCAAAACCTTACAAAAACATTTTCACAAGGTTGCACCTTTTCACTGACAAGCTTTTGAAAAGGTTTTACCATTTTCAGCGAAAAGGTTTTGTAAGGTTTTGTAAAGCTTAAATTGCTATCTGGGATAGGACTAGACTAAAGTAGGCTATAATCTATAAGAGTAGGCGAAGAAATAGGCATAATATAGGACTAACAGCTAGGCTACAGGACTGCAGTAACTTTATTATCTCTACTTTCTCAGCAAACAGCTGCATTCCGATCCACCTCTTTTATTCTATACACCTTTATTAGTTACTAATACATTCTCAGATAAACTTACTCTAATTATTCTATTCTAAATACAACAGAATCGTGATTGTCTGAAGACTTCTGGATTGTCTAGATTTCTAATTTCTAAGTTGATTCAAATAGTGAGAAATTCCTTATAATAGAATGTAAGATGGATTGTTGGAAATAACAGCTTCTCCATTGATTCCAAACTTTTCCAGCAAACCAAACAAAGACAGCGAATCTTGTCACATCTCTATGCGAACTCATCTTCAGAGCAGAGCTTTTGATAATGTTAAGGCAAGAATGGCTGACAATATGAATAGAACAAAGGTATAAGTTGAGCGCATTAGCCTGGATTGTAATTGCATTGAGGCCGGAGTTGGATGATAGGCCAGGCCTCCTCCTGGTTCAAGTTGGGTTAAACTTCACTTTCTCTCTAATAGGATTTGCATCCTCCCACCTGATGATCGGGGACGTGATAGGGAGAAGAGAGAGAGAGTGAGAGAGAGTGAGGAAGAGGGATATAGTAAAGTGGAGGGAGGCGGAGAAGGAGAAGGAGGAAGGGGTGGTGGAGGAGGGAGGAGGAGGAGGAGGAGGAGGAGGAGGAGGAGGAGGAGGAGGAAGAGATCAAGAGGAATGAAAGATAGAAGGGTGAGAAGTAAGAATGTAAGAAACAGAAATGAATAGAGGAAATGAATAAAGAGAAGAGAATATTGTGTTTTAATCAAAGTTCTAGATGAGTCTGAATCATTGTCAATACTCAACTCATCCAAATCAGGACTCTAGAACCCTTATCTTGTAACAGAGAGTGATATGATTAATATTTCAACAAAACCTTGAATGTTATGAGAAATCGAAAAACAAATACAATACAGTATTATACAAACAAATTTACAAGATACACCAAATTCCAAACTATTTGACTGGAAATGATTCAATACATTTTGTCTCACAAAAGAAGAAAAGATTCAAAAGAAGAAGATTCTAAAAGATTCAATTTCTCATTTGTCCCACAGAAATCACAATACATAATGGAATTCGAGAACAATTGTTTCTCAAACAGATGAAATATTATACATTTTGAACGTGATAAGAAACTGAAATGAGTTCTTAAACCAATGAACGAAATTGAATACGATGCAATGTTCACCATTTGACGTATGTTCTGTTACCACTCGTGGAAAATTGGAGTGAGCTGGATGATTGAGTGGGTCAGAAGTGCAGTATCAGGCTAGGCGTACACCGGTTAGTCAAGACAAGACAATACAAGTTTAGTCACGTTTAGTCACAGTACTTCACATAGTTGTTTATGAAGCAACACACACCGATTAGTCATTGCATCGGTGTGTGCTGCTTCATAAGCAGCTATGTGAATTACTGTGACTAAACGTGAATAATTTCGTCTTGTCTTGTCTTGACTAACCGGTGTACGCCTAGCCTTATAATTATAATTTTCTATCTAAACAGTTGAACGAGAAGTCCATATACTGCACTACAGCTGCTAATGAATCAGATCAATAGTC
This sequence comes from Laodelphax striatellus, assembly GCA_017141395.1. Taxonomy (NCBI): domain Eukaryota; kingdom Metazoa; phylum Arthropoda; class Insecta; order Hemiptera; family Delphacidae; genus Laodelphax; species Laodelphax striatellus. Next base: position 33,787,549 of record CM029536.1, read on the forward strand.
TAGGGTAAATCAGTCTACTGAAAACGAACTTAAAATAATTCATTTATGAGTTCTCCCAGTCCTATTAGAAAGTCTCAGTACCCAACTAAACCAAGCCAAGACAACTCACTCTCAAACCCTGATCTGAGACACTGTGCAGAGTCTGATGTGATAAATAGATGTAGCCAATCTGCATGTCATGCATGCGTTCAAGGAAGGAAAGAGCCGTCATGACGTGACATATGCATCCAAAATCTTGTTACCGTTTATGTCACGTCATTTCACGCCTAGTGACACATCGCAGTGTGCTTGACATTCATGCTCAAGCACTCAGAAACTACGAGCAGGTTAACGCCAACCACTGAACCTTGTCGAATGACAACGGATCATATTGTACAATTGCAAATTGCGAATTCAGATTTAAAAATAGATGAAAATATAGGCAAAACATATAAAAACGTATGTAATAGGCTATTGATGTTGGAATAGGCACCAACATCCCAAAAAGGCAGGATAGGCAAAATTAAGGAAAATCATAGATTTTCATTTCATAGCATTGTTGCAGTTTGCAAGCAGTGTTGTAAATTTCCTCACTTGATGGAGATTAATGATGTATATCATGTATGGACGAGTTTCAATTCTTAAAATAATAATACTGTACCTAGTTCTTCATTTATTGATACTGAAATTATCATCTGTTCTGCAATATGTAGTCGACCCGACAGTTTCGACCAATGAGGAAGCGTTAGAAGTGGGAGTGTACTAGTACCACTACAAAATGGCGGCTATTCACTTGTGATTGGTCGAAACCGTGTGACGTAGTAGAGGGGATTTTGCATTGTATCATAGACAAACTAGCTACATAGTTATATGATTAATTTGTTTATGATTGCATACAATACTAGACAGTTGCGGATCTCGAATCTTCTTGCAAATGCGAGTTCAAGGGGACAGAATACGAAGCTGATTGATGTGATCTGATGAGATTTTTGAAAATAGGTGCCACAAAATTTTGGCCTACTCATAATATTCATAATCTCCTCTTTACCCGTGGTGAAGCGTGGTATACTTAGTTGGTCATCGCCGGGTATATTTCCTATGGAAATATAAATTTATATATTAACGTGAAGAGCCGTGGCGAAGCGTGGTATACTTATTTGGTCATCGACGGGTATATTTCCTATAGGAAATAGCTTCGCCACGGCTCTTTACGTTAATATATAAATTTATATTGTTCAAATGGAAAAGTAAAAGTGGCATTTCAGAAGAAAAGGATGCAGAAAAGTTCGTCAAGAGGAGACTGAATGTCGGAAAGGAGACATTTTAGTAAAATTGGAGTGGAAAACGTCGACACTACTACTGTTGAGAAAAATTGGAGACTTTTGGAAACAAAAAGATTAAGGAAAAGAAGAAGAAGAAGAAGAAGAAGAAGAAGAAGAAGAAGAAGAAGAAGAAGAAGAAGAAGAAGAAGAAGAAGAAGAAGAAGAAGGAGAAGAAGAAGAGGAGGAGGAGGAGGAGGAAGAGGAGGAGGAGGAGGAGGAGGAAGAGGAGGAGGGAGGAAAAGGAGGAGAACATTAATGGAATTTCAATAAGAGGAAGAAAGTACAAATAGAGCAAACCAGAGCGAGAAGAACAATAAGCAAAAAAAGAAGAACTTGGAGGAGCACTGGATTGAAAAGATGATTGAGGAAAAGAAGGTAAAAGAACACAAGTAGTAGTAGGTACGAGAAGAAATGTGTATTGGAGAGCAAGAAGGAGGGGGAGATTTTAAAGAAGATGAATGATTCGAAAAAGGAGAAGGGGAAAAAGAGATAGTATTAGAAGATGGAAAGGAAGACGGACAAGAAGTAGAAGAATAAGGCGATGAGAGAATGAAAGAAATTGCTCTTTCGTCAAGTTTGCCTGCTACTGCAATTTTGCTCAGTGGCGGACAGAGCACGAAGATAAAGCAGTAGCCACTTTTCATAGCAACGAAATACTCTTTGTGATTCATTACGTCGCAGATATGTTTTGTTGGCGCGTTTCTCGAGTGCAGATGGAATTGTCAGCGTTTCAGAAGAGTCGAGATTTGCGATTCGCCTTGAGGTAACCAAACAGAACAAAGTTTTGTGGACACCTACATTGTCTTTTAGTCGAAATTGAACATTTGTCATGTGTTGTTATGGATTACTCTGTACTTCTATTTGTGTTGTTATGGGTATGGATTACGCTGTATTTCTGTGAAAGTAATGAATATTTAGAGTTTGAATTGTTTGTTTTCACTGTGTCCCACTATTGAATCGCAGATTTGACGTCTAGTGTGATTTCTTCGTGCAGTATAATACGGAATACGGTTGTATTAAAAGTGTGAAAGAAATGAAGAATAGAAAAACAAAGTTACAAATAATGAAGAAGAGAAGTTTCATATATTATGAAAGAGTGGGGAAATAGAATAACTAAATATGCTAACTGAAATGTTTCATCTGTGGTAGGATATGTAGAACAACGAAGAGGAATTACTAGAGCTGCGTTTTTATTACAAGGAAATTATATTCTAGAATCCATTCATTCACTTGCAACAATAACAGTTTCATTTTCACGTTGAATTAGCGCACTGTTACTTAAAAATAGGGTATTTGAGAATTGCACTGGCATAATAAGAAGAAAACTAATATACCTCTACATTGATGCTAATGACTTCAATTTCACTTGATAAATAGTGTTTATCCGTTAACAGTGTTATTCGTTCACAGTATTTTAGGCACCTTGCATATCGGAGCAATAAGCAACAAGCAACTAGAAACACGCAATAATCAACGTATAATATATATATACTGCTATATATTACAATAAATTACACGCAATAATCAATACATACATATATTGATTATTGCGTGTTGCTAGTTGCTTGTTGCTTATTGCTCCGGTGTGCGAGCCGCCTTGGGCCGCATTGAGCACATTTAATCTAAGCTGGTAACAGTGCTCACATAGACTACTATAAACGTAACCATGATGAATACATTGTATTCCACATCTTACAGATACATACTTTGCCGATTCTCAGATTATAATCTATTCAACTACAGACACTTACAATTTGGTACATCTAGGTCGACACATTTACGTCTGAGGATTAACCCAAATTCATATCAATTTATAATAACGACCCAACCAGTTTTGATTTCTGAACCATTAAAAATCTTTACTCAACTCCTCAATACCAGAATCACTCTGGAAACGGAACAATACAAGACTAATTTGAGAAATGAGAATGTTTTAAAATTTGAAAATATTGTTCGACTCACCTAGCAAGCCCAATCAGCAAATAGTTGATGGACGACTTCATCTGCGGTCGCGACAGAATGATCATCGAAATAATGTTGCCAATGATCCCCAAAATGGCGACCACGTTCAACATGACGCCATTGGTGATGAAAGCGAAGTAGATGGACTGCTCCTGTTGCCGTTGCAATTCCTCGGACCACACCTCCACCAGATCCTGGTCGCCTGGTTCCGGCTCCTGGTAGATACCAGGATAGGAGGAGGTACCTGCCACGTCGGGCTGGTAGTAGGGGGTCGAATAGTTAGTGAACAAGTCACCATCGCTGGTCAAATTGTAGAAATCTTCCATAACATCAATGGTGGACGTACATTACTGCACCAAGTGGACCCTGACACTAGCTGTCACTCGAGTTTTGAGGACAAAATGTCCCGTTTTTTGGTGACAGATTTGAAAAATTGATTCTTCAACTAGAAGTCTCGAAAGTTGAGCTTTATGCACTTGAAACTTTAACTCTTTCTAGTAGTTCACTTCAAACAACTTTTATCGATTTTTCAAAGTCCAAAAATGAGGGTTAATCCTCTCAAAAATGTTTTCTTACAGTTTTATTTGATATTTGAAACCAAAACTCTCAAACCAGTTGCTTCATTCACTACCTTTCTCACTAATCCACTTGAAAGAACTTGTACTGGAATCCTTAGAAACTCGAAAGTTGAGGAAAGTTGTATTTGTTCAGTAATTTTCCACAGAATAATTATCAGATAACCTGTATTCTCAGTTTTCCTCTCTTTATTCAATCAGTCTTAGTTTTCCAATTTTATTGGAGTTCTCCTTGAATGGAACTTTGATTTTGTTCCCCAATGGTAGAGAAATTCAGGCTTGGTCAATATTTTTCGATAGATTCAGTTATTTAACTTTAATCTTTCGCTCACCGTTACCTTTCAAATCAACTCACCATTCAACAAGTCTTTTCTTCGAAAGTCTTTGTTAAAAACTGCACAACTTGAAACGTATGCTACATTCAAGTCTTCACCTTAACCTCGCTATCTATCAGTCTTATCTGGGAGTAAACCGTTATTTTGTTAACAGTAACTCGGAATACTCTCTCTCCTCTCGATTTGATGTCTACTTCTTACACATAATTCTCACCTTAAAACGATTCAAAATCAGGTATTGATCCACTCATCAATTCACTTCAAAACTAATTCTCAACTTTTCGATACTTAAAAAAGAGATAATCGTTTCTCACTCATTCGCTCAATAGACTTGCAATATTTACAAATAATAATGTTTTCAATCCACCCAGAATTTTAAATAATTATACTCCTATCAATTTGTTTATATGATAAACTTCACTTCACATTAATTTATAACGTTCACTCCAAATTTGGATCTTTTGTTCAAATTTTAAATATTTGTCACAATCGATGGTAGAGGTGGATTTTCAAAAAAGGAAACTTCTTTCAAAATTAATTATAGTTCAGGTCTCATTAACTTCCCAGCCATAATTTCTCAAAACGCAGGAGCCACACTTTTTCTTAATACTGTCGTAAATTTTGAAAACACAGCCGCAGTCAGTATCCATTGTTCCAATTTGTGACGTCACCAAACAAAAATAATTCATCTGAATTTTAAATAATCTACTCACAAGGTATGCCTCCGGTGAACAGTAGTACCAACCATATCACACAAACTAACAACATAACAAGTAGATGATCCAGTCTATTAAAATTCGGAAACAAGTCTGCGATTTTGTCAGGGATTGCGGACATGTTCATTTGTCTCCTAATCTATTTTTTCCAATTTTCAGTTTTCGAATATGTTTATTTAGTTTTTTGAAGTTGATTTATTCGAAGTAATAGTGATATGTTATTATTGAAGTTTTCGGCGTTGTTTGGTAGTCGATGGATGTAGTTTTGTTTGTTATCTTGCTTGGGGTCTTCTGGAACAGATAAAAAATAAAAATTCAGATTAGATTAGTGCTAATTAATTCTTGAAAATGATATTGATTGAAAATGATCAGAATTGGTATATTCATGATAAGTAATACAAGATTACTAGTTCTGGTTGGAGAAAAGTTTGTTAAGGTTGATGTCCATTATAATATGATTATACAGTATAGAATAATTTATTGCATCACAAGTATATCATCTCAAAAGCAAGATATTATACACTAGGACAAGATTTCATAGTTTTCATGAATATGTGAAACCTGCAACAGGACCCCAAATTTCTCACAAGCTTCCAAATATAGTAAGAAAAAACCTAAAGAAAATATTAATACAGAGTCGATCAACTCCCAATCTAACCCTATCCACCCCAAACCGATATTTCACCGACCCTTATCATATCGACCTCTTTCATAAAGGTTCAAAAAGTCCTATTTTGAATCTTTAATCACCAACACTTACTATCTGTCAATTTATTGTCAATACTCTCGTTTTCATAACTATCCATTCATCTTTTCTGTCTTGTATAACCCATGTCCAGAGGTATTTATCAACACTTCTTTAAAACAATTACAATATGTAGAAAAATTCAAGTTATATTCTAATACTGTTCTGCTTAAAACTATCATGTAGCTGCATCACCATACATTATTTTGTCTAATTATTTTGTCAATACTCTTATTTTTTTTTTTATTACCCTGACATTATTATGTCTAATAATTTTGTCTGATAATGTATGGGGCAGTGGGATAGGAGAATATTGAAAGATACCAGTCATAACGGCATAACAATCATTGTCAACAACTGTATCATATAAATAATTATGAGAAATATGTTTTTATGAGAGAATAATGAATGTTTCTCAAATTCTGCTAGTTGGCAGTGTTTGAAAGAAAAACAAAACGGAAAATTACATGGAACCAAGAAAGGAAACAACGGAAAATTACAGAACTACTAGAGAATACTGACGGAAAATTACACTGCGGGAAGGAAGAAAATAACTATGGAAAATTCCAGAGCTACGGATAGATTCTGACGGAAAATTACACAGAGCTGAGGAAGAGAAAAACAATGGAAAATTACAGAGTTACAGAAAAATTCTGACGGAAAATTACACAGAGCTGAGGAAGAGAAAAACAATGGAAAATTACTGAGCTACAGAAAAAAATCTGATTGAAAATTACACAAAGCATTTACAAATGTTCAAACTATATAATTGCAGTCCCAAAATTTAGCTCACTTTACATTGTAGGCCTATCATATAACATATTGATTGATAATGATATAATTCAATGAATTATTTTTATTGTTTGCTTTAATTGATTAATAATTATGAACTAATTTACCAGTTATCAATTTGAAGATCGATCCTTTGATTCATAGCATTAAATTTATCATTGTTTCACACTAACGACGGAAACTGATCACATAAATGATTTCGATTCCAATATAATAAAAAAATTACTCAAAAACCTTTTAAAATTCAGCTTCTATAAGCTTTTAAAATTAGATACTACACTGATACTAAACGCACCTGTATAACAATGTGTCAAAATTAAGACTATTGATGACTGTCGGAATGCCACTATTTCCTCTATGAAGGACACTAATGAGATGCATGAATTAATTAGATTTTTGGAATAATCAATTAGAGTTCGGTAGGAAACGTCTGGCTAGCAAGTGCGTTCTTCTACATTGTTTTAAGGTATAGATAATAAAGCGAAAGTTGTTTTAAACTTTCCTATATTCACATATATATTGAAGTTTTCTAACAATGAGAGATGATTCTAAATACATTGAGATCAATAGAAAATGTTGCAAAATTATATTATATAATTTATAAAACAGTTCCGGAGAGGTTAACAGAGTAATCGTTTCTGAAATCTGCACAGATTGGTCATTGGTGTGAAAAGGTCCATAACAGTGTGTTGGAGCATTTTTATTCCCGCCACCGCCATACTTTTGCCAAATTTTTTTAATTTTGATATGGAATTACAGGCAAACATGAACCGATTCATTCATTTCACAAACGTATTTCAAGAGAAACAACATCAAAATTAGTCTCTCTACTTTTTCTATTGCGCAAAAAGTTATGAAAACTAACAATCGAAAGGCAAAATGGTATAAAGAAGTAAATAACATAATGGTTTGCGTATCTTTTCAATGTAAATTATATGGGAATTGGCAAAAGTATGGTGGATTTGTCCGAGCTAACCAATCAAAAGTGTGACATCAAATGACCACACTGTGATTATACAGCCTCTGTAGTCTATGGTAATACCGTTGCATCAAAGTGTTGTCCAATAATTTTGATATTTTTTTAGTAATATAAACCGCTGGTGAGCTTACAAATGAGTTGACCTAAAAACTTTCAAAAAAAGGCGTGAACGATAACGAAGATTTTGAAAACTCGTTATATTCGTATCTTATTCCGTAGGCACGATCGCTTCTTCTCGCTTGCAGAAGCAAAAGCAGTAAATCTTTCATGTTTTTTGTTTTGGTGACAAAAAAGCGAGAAAACCGGGTGAAAATCTCTCTCCCCAGTAGAGTGGAATAAAATATATGTGAAAAAAAAAACTACAATAATTCTGACCGTCAAGTAGCTTGGTAACTTTTTTTGAGGGGATGTTGGAAGGGGGTGACGCAATAAGAGATTGTAAAGGGGTAACTCAGTGTTGGTGACCTCAGCTCTTCTTCTTCTTCTTCTTCTTCTTCTTCTTCTTCTTCTTCTTCTTCTTCTTCTTCTTCTTCTTCTTCTTCTTCTTCTTCTTCTTCTTCTTCTTCTTCTTCTTCTTCTTCTTCTTCTTCTTCTTCTTCTTCTTTGTCTTCTATTTACATCAACAGAGATATATAACGAACGACGAGAGTTAGGGACGGAGTCCAGGAAGGAAGGGGTTTTCACCTGCTCCTTCCGTTGGGGTCTTGCGAAATAAAAAAGAGATTTTTGATAAGAGAAGAAGAAGAAGAAGAAGAAGAAGAAGAAGAAGAAGAAGAAGAAGAAGAAGAAGAAGAAGAAGAAGAAGAAGAAGAAGAAGAAGAAGAAGAAGAAGAAGAAGAAGAAGAAGAAGAAGAAGAAGAAGAAGAAGAAGAAGAAGAAGAAGAAGAAGAAGAAGAAGGAAGAAGAAGAAGAAGAAGAAGACGAAGAAGAAGAAGGAGGAAGGAGGAGGAGGAGGGAGGAGGAGGAGGAGGAGGAGAGGGAGGAGGAGGAAATGTTTGCCGTTGGCTTGGAATTGTGTCTGTTGCGTTTTGGCAAGAGCTGCTCTGGGAATTGGAAATTCGTCTCTTTACTGTTGTTACTGTATCTCGAAGGAGATGGGAAAAGAAGAGAAGGAAGAAAAGTGCAATAGAAGAAGGGGGAAGGAGGAGGAGAGGAGCACAGGAAAGTGAGAAAGAATAAATTTTGTTACAGATACTCCCCAATGTGTTACAATCATGCAAGTGTGATGTGACTTGCAAATTTCACTGATCTATTGTCAAAGTTTTGTCTGGTAATGTGATAGGGTGTGAAAAATCTATCGAACATTCTGTACTAACATGGTGATAGACTAATCATATTTGAAGTATGCAAATATTCGCATGCAAATTATTTGTGAAAACTCCTTTGGTTTCATAATAGTGTACTTATTTGTAAAATTTAATATGTATTAAATGTACACATGCTGAAAAACCTACTGGTTTAGCAGGACCCAAAATTGTAATAATTTACTTTAAATGAAATTGATTGTCTGTCAAAATTTTCGTTTTTAAAATGAGAATCTTCTTGTGATTACCTTTTCGGAGTGTGAATTGCTTAACTGATCAAAAAGTTTTGGACATAACCTGATTTTGCACATTTTTCTGAGTAAATTTTCAAAAAGAAGAAGCTTTGGGCTGATACCTGTTTTTTCTTTCTATTAATATTGTACTTTGATCAAATAAATGATCTTTTTGGTTAGGGACTTCGATTACTAATATTATAATCACATCTATTCCATTCAAACGCTTAGAATGATTAGTCGTAGTCTAAATAGCAATGAATTCTCATCAGCCAATAAAAGTGCGTAGAAAAAGGGAGTGGCTCACATCGAAATGGCTGCTCGCATGTGATTGGTTGAAATTTTGTGACGTGGGGTGGGAGAGCAGTAGAATAAAATGGCGGCTCCAACACGATCCGCCATTGTTTGTGTCGTAGTAGTTTGCTATTAACAATTAATTGGCATTAATACTTGTTAAGTTTAGTAAGAAAGTTAGGCCTATTATAAAATTCACAAATAACTCCACAATAACTTATTTGTTATAAGATAAGCTTAACAAATAAATTCATGATTTGTTCAAAACCGACTCACAAGTCATTCCATAAACAAATACGTCAATTCTCATATGCATAAATCTTCGAGAAATTTGAAGTTTTCATTAATCTATCTCATAAAATTCTGGACTGGCATTTGTCTGTTTGTGTGAAATAGAATGAGTAAATGAAAGGAAAGAAGAACAATCTTTGGTATAACCGTGTTATTTTCTACTTTATAATGGTTGAATTTTTGAATAGATGGTTTTATATTAAATGATAAAATGATAATGAATAACAAAATTTTCACTCATAAATATAAATAATATTTCAATAATACATTGAAATCATTCACCAGTTTGAAGACCAATATTGTTTTACCCATAAAACTGAAAAACGCCTTCCAAAGTCTTATCAATAGATGTTTATAAAAATGTATCTCATGAAAATAAGCACCCCTTTGATGCCAGAACTCATGCTGGGGTAAAAGTGATGATTCACAAAATAGCAACGAAAATCGGCAGCGAGATATTCCACGTAAACTCGTTTCTGAGGGCTTTGTCGAGTGGGGGAGGGGGGAAGTTGGAAAATCAGAGGAAAATGGGAAAATCAAAGCGGCTATGAACAAGTTGTTGGGCAATCCATTTCCGTCAGCAAAGCATTAAGAGTGTCACGACAGTAAATTTTGATAATAAAACAAATGGAGCAAACCATATTTCTGGCCCTGGGGCTTATCGGTAGCTTCTTTTTTATATCTCTTTCTTCGATTTGTCCCGAGATTTTGCCCCTCTTTTTCGCCTTCTTCTCTAATATTTTGGCCATCCGTTTTCATTGCCTCTCCAAAACTTTCGTTCATATCTTTCGAAATAGGTTACAGGTTATCCATCTTTTCCCTTCTATCTTTTTGTTATTATCTATTCCCTTCATATCCATTTTATTCTTCTCCGTTCTCTTTCAACCTCTTCTTCGTTATTTCATTCTACATCTTTATCATCTATACCTTTGTTCTCTTCTCTTTTTCCTTTTTTTGGTTTGATTGTCTTCGCAAAAAATTATAGTATCTCGTTCATATCTTTCGGAATGGCTTACAGGTTATCCATCTTTTCCATATTTATTCTTTTTCTCTATTTTTTCTCTCTCTTTACTCTTCTTCTCTATTTCATTCTAATGTTAGGAAAGCTATTTTCGAAATATATTTCTCTTGAAATAAGTTTGAATGGGTTAATGTTTGCCTGTAATCCTACACAAAAATAAAAAAATTGACAAAAGTATGACGGCGGCGGGAAAAAAATGATCTCCACATATACTGTTATGGAGTGCTTCACACAAATGGCCACACTGTTACTATACAGTCTCTGAATAGTTCAAAGAATAATTGAAGCAGTATTGCACGTTCTCAGTATGAAATTCAAGACCAAGAATCAGTCATTGTTTGATGCTGAGTGATGTGTATGAAAACTCAAAACTTTTACAAGATCTTACTACTGTTTTATCATAGAGAAGCGATACTCTCTACTAATCTGTTCTCTGTGGCTATATTCATCAGAACTCTCTAGTATTCTTATCTGTTATCTGTGGTTATATTTATCAGAACCACGGTAACAGAATTACAAAAATTAAAATACTTTATTCAAGTCAAAGTTCTATTAATTATTCCACTCACAGGTAGAACAGTATCGGTGTGATTACCAACAAGAATAAGATGAATTGAGAGAAGCACTGATTCAAAGTTGAACTTTTAAATTAAGTTGCGCAGTACGCATCGCCTCATAAAGAAAGAGAAAAGTTTCTTGGTCAACACTATTTACTACACTAGCGAATGCAAATAACCGTAAGCCTTGCCCTTAAACGCGAACGGGGTTGGTCTGAAACAAGGTTAGAATATAGGTATATACTAACCTATAAACTGAACTCAAGTCTGATGAGAAAATAGAAAAGTTCACTCAGCCAAACTTTTTCATTTCGAATGGTCAATATTCAACAGATCCTTCTCCTCTCCTTTGAATCTTTCTTTTCCCAAAGGTTAGGTGGATGGAACAGAGTTAGGAAGAAAGGAGAGTATAGGAAGTAAGGATAAGGATATGGAGGAGGAAAAAGAGAAGAAAGAAAGAGAGAGAGGAGGAGTGATGGAGGGGGCGGTGGAGAAGGACTGGAAGAAGGAGATGGAAGAGGAAGAGCAGGAAAAGGAGTAGAACAAAGGGGAGAACAAGTAGAAGAGAGGAAGAGCGTAGAACAATGGAAAGAGCGTTTTTAGGATAAGAAAGAGAAGAGAAAGGAAGTAGGATTGGCAAGAAGAAGGGAGGTAGAAGGGGGAGCATAAGGAGAGAAAAAGGAAAAGAAGTAGGAGGAGATGGTGCAGGAGGAGGGTGATGACAAAGAGGAGGAGAATGAGGTGAAGAACAAAGAAGAGGAAGAGAAGAAGAAGAAGAAGGAGAAGGCAAGAGGTAGAGAAAGAGGCAAAGAGAAGAAGAAGAATAGAAAAGTAGAACGAGGACAAGAAGAAGAAGGAGGAGAAGAGGAAGGAAGAAGAAGAAGAAGGAGATGATGAAGAAAAATAAGGAGGTCAGAAGAAGAGGAAAATGAAGGAAGGAAGGAGGAAAAGAAGGAGACGATGAAGAGGAATGAAAAAGTTGATGAAAAGGTAGAAAGGAAGAAAAGGAAGAAGAAGATCAAGAAAAGAAGAAAGGGGAGCAGAAGAAGAGAGGAATGAAGGAAGAAGAAGAAGAAGGAGACGATAAAGAGGAATGAGAAGTTGATGAAAAGGTTAAGAGGAAGAAGAAGAAGAAGAAGAAGAAGGAGAAGAAGGAGAAGAGGGAGCAGAAGAAAAAGATATGAGACGGAGGGATTAAAAGGATTAGGATTTCATATTAGGAAAAGGAGAAGGATGAGAAGTTGAAAGAAGGAAGGAGACGGGAAAGAAGAAGAAGAAGAAGAAGAAAAAAGAAAGTTTATTTGTTTGCAGGTTGATATTTGAAGTTGAACGTATGTTAAATTACGGTACTCATTGTTTTTCATCAAAGGCGAATTTGGCTCTCCCCACTGAATGAATAAGCGGATAAAAAGTTTTCGCCAAAGGGGATTGCCGCATGATACGTGCTTCCGTTTTTTTGTTGAGTTCAAAGTTAACAATGATTGAAATGAGCTTACCGTGTGAACAACAGTGGTACTCTAATCCCTGGAACTTTTACTCCCTGATAACGTTTTTTGTTCTAATTCCAACTTTCACTCAACAGATATTCAGATCAGTTCATTCCATGCTATTTATAACGCCTTCTGTCTTCCAGATGGGAGGAGAGATAACGATATGTGTCGAGAGACAAAAGATAAAATAATGAAGTTCAAATTTTAAAAAGTTTAATGAATTCAAGTGTTAGGCGCTTTGCGCTGCACGGGGTGAACACGTTAGTACCTTTTTTTTGTCTATGGCACATCCTCGCTCACTTAGGCTAGGCGTACACCGTTTAGTCACAGTAATTCACATAGTTGCTTATGAAGCAGCACACACCTATGCAATGACTAATCAGTGTGTGTTGCTTCATGAGCAACTATGTGAAGTACTGTGACTAAACGTGACTAATCTCGTCTTGTCTTGTCTTGACTAACCGGTGTACGCCTAGCCTTAACTGTCGTACGAATATCTCTCATAAGAGTAGTCTACCCTTCAACAGTATCTCATGTTTCAGACATTTTTAATCGATACTTGCGCTATAAGAGCTACTGAGATAAGAGGGACATTGAATCAGTCTTTCTCTCACACTTTGTGCCCACACTCTCTTTCTCTCACTCTCTCTCTCAAAATCTCTCTCTCTCTCACTTGCTCCGATCACCTTAATGTCATTAATTTTCATCAGCCGCCATTGACTGTAGGCTATGGCGGCAAAAAATTAACAGCTCGATGTGAAGCAGAAGCAAACGCAGCAGAAGAAAAAGAAGAAGGAAGAAGTTGGAGGAAGAAGAAGAAGAAGCAGGAAGTGGGGAAGAAGAAGAAGAAGAAGAAGAAGAAGAAGAAGAAGAAGAAGAAGTAGGAAGAAGGAAGAAGAAGGAAGAAGAAGAAGAAAGAAGAAGAAGAAGAAGAAGAAGAAGAAGAAGAAGAAGAAGAAGAAGAACAATAAGAGTTATAAGAGGAGGAAGAGGAAAAAGAAGAAGGGGAAGAAAAGAAGGAGGAAAAGAAGAATGGAGAAACAAACAACGAAGAAATGAAGAAGTTGAAAACAAGGAGGAAAAGAAAAGGGTGAAGAAGAAGTATGAAGAGGATGTAGAGGAATTGTCAGTAACAGGAGAATTATGGTTTATTAACTATTGTTGAAAAACTTGAGATACGCGAGCCATTGTCTTCACCAGACAAAAGCAAATTGGGTTGATTCAAACAAAGACTGATACCGAACCAAACTATTCTTCAGAAACAGCGGCTCTGTCTTCAAAGTCTTCAAAAACTGCGGTAATTCGAGCCTTAATTCAACGGGAAACCCTCAAACTTCACTCATCAAAACTGAAATTGGATTTACTAAATTCTTTTGTAGAATATATTTTTCTTATGTAGACTACCCTTAAAAGTCTCAATTACCTGTCCTAAGACTTTCTATTTCCAACCATAAAGAATATTGAGATGGGATTTGATTCCACGGAAAAATCCAGAAGAAATTGATACATCGACTTTTAAAACGAACATTGATAAAATACATAAAACGAATATTAAGGAAACTGTATTTTATACTTTCATTATGTGTACCGAATGAAATGAGTTGAATAATTCTTTAGCTGAAATATATTATCACCATGGCATAGGTTCATGTAAATCTGTTCAAACCACAGTAGGGATCACTTTGGAATACAGTAATAATATTTCATAGGGCTATAGAAAAGACTGGCTGTGACAGGTTTATAGCAAACTGCCCCATTCCTGTTTAATTTGTCGCCGATTGCTTACTTCTTGCAAAGTCTCATGAGTGATTAACGTATGATGATGTACTTATCACAAATAATAATGGGAAACAGTGAAGCATCAAAGTTTTCCTGGAATTCAGCTCGGTTACAAGGTTCCAACAGCATGAGTAGTGAGCTTCAAAACAGTCTGGGAATGAGATTGCTGTTGAGTTACGGTTCCATGTTTATTTGATTGAATAATTTAATAAATTTTATAGAATTACTTTTACGTTTACTGGAATAAAATGAGGGAATCATGAAATATGATATTATTTTCACTTAAAAATTAGTTCAGCCCGTGCAGCGCAAGGCGCCGCTCATTTGAATTTTCTAAAATTCTAAGTGGAATCATCATCCATGTCTAAGTACATCATCCAGTGGAAGTACTGTGACTAAACGTGACTAATTTTGTCTTGTCTTGTCTTGACTAACCGGTGTACCCTAGCCTTAGAGAAACCCAATTTAGAGAAACTGGATTTTCTAATAAATATCAATATTTTCTCTTAACTCCAAACCTCGCGTTACATCTGATTCTGCCACTCAGTCTCCATCTTTCCTCAATTTCTCTCCCGTGAGGTCACGGAATTAATGTGAGCTCAGCAGAATTTTATTGTTATGGCTTTGGAATAGGGCCAAAACAAGTATACACAGGGCATTGGCTGGAAGTTCGCTACATACTTCAGCTCAACTTGTCATAAACAGAACAGGACTGTGTTCTGTATTGTATTATATGGTAGTTTGAGATATTCTCTTGGTTTTATGGTGGTTTATGCTTGGTTTATGACGAAAGTGATTGTAAAGGAGTTTTGAACTGAGTTTTTAGGTTGCTTGAGAAATGAACAATTAAGTGACAGCCAGTTCATTTCGATAAGGCACTTGGATTTGATTTTAATTACTGTCATAACATCTTTTTAGATGTTTGATTGTGTTTGATAGTCTAATAATTTATCCGCCATGAGGCAGCCGAGTCAATATTATACAGTAGACATTTAATAAAATTGTAAAAGACATAAGACAGCAGTGGAGCGAGAGGACTTCTTTTCACTGACAATGCGGTTTTTTTTTGGCATGTGATGGAAATGTGGCAGTGTGAACGAAATCTGGGGCAGCTCCTCAATTGAGCAAATTAGAAACGGAAGAAAACCTGGTTGGTGAACCCAGTGACCAGGAATCCATGGATATTCAGGGCCCCACACATCCATCTGTAACCCGATTCAACTCGCCCAACATTTCCTTCTCGACTTTAACACTTTCCCTGCAGTTTCACTACTCTTGACTTTTTCTTTTTTTTCTTCTCCTTGTCATCTGTTTACTGTCTTCTGCTTTTCTGGTCAGACTTCATTCATTCTATTTTTTCTTACGCTTCTTCTCCTTCGTGTCCTTTCTTCTTCTTCTTCTTCTTTCTCCTTATTCTTCTTCTTCTTCTTCTTCTTCTTCTTCTTCTTCTTCTTCTTCTTCTTCTTCTTCTTCTTCTTCTCCTTCCCCCTTCTCCTTCCCTCCTCCTTCCCCTCCTCCTCCTCCACCACCTCCTCCTCCTCCTCCCCTCCTCCACCTCCTACTCCTCCTCCTCCTTCTAGGCAAAGCCTAGTTGAGTATAATATGAAACTTCATACACAAGCTGGCACAGCTCAGAGCCAGAAAGTTGGAACAATTATGCGAGACTAACAAATTCTCAGCTGTCTAACGTACGATACTATTGCGATAAAAGCAATTGAATTCCGTAGTGTTAGTCCAGTCGATATAATGAAAAAAGTGGGTTTGCTTGGAAAAATATTCCGAAGTCTATGAAATTTTAACATGGTGTCTGGGGTACTCTGGGATGTATATCCTGAGTTTTCCTCCAGTACCCTCTGTGCTAACTTCGAGGGCTAAAACTCAAAATTTTCGAATTTTCTATGTTTTTCGTGTATATCTTGTAAATTAAGCATATTTTGTGTACCATTGTGCATTACAAAGTTGTAGAGCATAAAATTTGCTAAATTTTGGTTGGTGAAACAATTTTGTAGACTCAATATTAACTGGAATAAAGCCCACCAAAGTTTGAATTTTTCCACCTGTTTTTAGATAGTAAGTGAAGTCGATTTAATACGTCTGATTAATAATTGAAATATCTTAAAACGGCTCCACATATCGATGTGCGGTTTTCGCTATTAATTTTCTCTTGAAATTCTGTATCGAAATCATCTATAACATGACCACCTTCCCATTTAAAAAAATGAAGTTAGATTCAATATGGCGGATCCAAGATGGTGGATCAGACTTTTGAAGTCACAGTAAAGTCGTATTTTCAATTTTAGTACGATCCCCAATGTCACCCACCGTCAAATTACCCTCGTTTAATAAATATTAAGCCGTTTCTCTATCATTTTCACCAACCCTGTATGCTCAATATCCGAATCTTATTCTCAAAAGATGAAGAATTACTAACCAAGAATTAAAAAGGGGGGTGGTTCGTTGATAGATATTCAAAAATATTGTTATTGATGAATTATTAAAATAACTACATAACAAATATGATAGTAATAAAAATAGTTACAGGGCCGAAAACTTCAGTTTTTAATCATTTGTTTACATTTTTAATAAAAAGTTCAAACTTTGGTGGGCTGTATTCCAGTTAATATTGAGTCTACAAAATTGTTTCACCAACCAAAATTTTGCAAATTTTATGCTCTACAACTTTGTAATGCACAATGGTACACAAAATATGTTCTCATTTACAAGATATACACAAAAAACATAGAAAATACCTAAAATTTTGAAGTTTTTGGCCCCTCCCGAAGTTAGCACAGGGTACTGGAGGGGGAAAACTCAGGATATACATCCCAGAGTACCCCCAGACACCTTGTAAAAATTTCATAGACTTCGGAATATTTTCCAGGTAAAAAGTGTATATCTACTGGATTATGTTCGAATTGTGTTATTATGATAGTCTTTTCCCCATTACGAATGAATAGGTATCTGATTTTCCAAACCACTAATTACCAGCAGTTCTCATTTATTAAAATATATGAATGAGAAAAAAATTTAATGCAACCTCTTTGATATTATAATATTATGATTCTAATCTTCATCTTGTCAAAGCTAGTTAGGTATTTGTTCGATTAAAAAAAAACTCCCAACATGTTTTGGGCAATATTTCAAATTATCACAAAAACACTATCACAAAACAATACAACAAAAGTGTGCATTCTAAATTCTAAGCGATGTCAACATTATTTCTCAAGACAACGTTCTTCTTGTAAGTAATGTGGTGGCCTTTAAAAGGAACCGAATTTGGACTTGGGCCAGCTGACCAATTCTCAGATGTACTTAAAACTGCGCAACTGCAGTTCAAGATCAGAGCTTGGGCCTTGAAAGAGAATGCCACACATGAGTTTATTGAAATGCTCTGACAAAAAGCCCCACTATCCTCTAATAAACAATGCAGTTAAATTGAAAGTATTTTCTTACTTGCAAGTTCAAGGTTGGTTTTTCTGAATCAAGTAGAAGTCCGATTGATTTGTGGTTGTTGAGAAATGAGTCGCTAACACTAACTTCAATTTTCATCAATGAAATATTCTCATCTGTAGTAAATCTGGTTGCTGATTGTTGCATGATTGTGTCACATTTCGTTTGAATATTTTAAATTAATTTGAAAAGAGCAACAAAGGGTTATTTATTGATTTATATGAAAATACAGAGTGGCTTTAAAATGCGGATAATTTGAGTGAGATATTAGTATCAGTGGAGTGGAGCTGTCTGTGACCGCCGAGCGGCACCATTTCAGCAACCTAAAATATCCAGTTCTAGTAACAGCGGCACAGCAACCATGGAACATCGAGTATTTTGCTGTTGGCACTAAGCGAAGCCCAAAAACTTTATCACGTAGTAGTGTGACGCTTGGTTGGCTTTATGCTGATCAAGGGTGTAACTCAAGTCATTGATACCGTCCATTCCTAAACAACGCCACAAGATTGTAATTTGCTAGTGAACTCTGCCAGATCCTTAAAAACTTCCAGATGTTCCTTTCAATGTAGGCTTTCACTAGTAAAGCACTTCTAAATATCCCCGAGAACAAGCTAATTCAATCAATAAACATGCTTCCAACTGATCAAACACAATCACCCAATTTGAAGAATATTCATAAACCAAATAAATGAATGAACAGAAGACTACAAATTCTAAGCCTATCTTACCCCAATCATTCCATCCTACTAGGGCCATCTTTGCCAGTGCTCTCCATAAAACTGCTTCTTCACGTCTTGTTCTTCTCTTCTTCTTCTTATTTCTTCTCTCCTTCTTCTTCTTCTTCTTCTTCTTCTTTAGCTAACTAGCTGTTCCTTCTTCTTCTTCCTTTCTTCTTCCTCTTGTTCTTCTTCTTTAACTTCTGTTCTTCCTATTCTTCCTCTTCTTCTTCATTATTTGTTCTTTACTCTTGTTTCTTAACAATACTCTTCTTTTATCATACTTACTTCCTTCCTCTTCTTTGCTTTATAAAACAACTGCTCCTTCTTCCTTCTTCTTCTGTCTTCCTTCTTCTTCTTATTCTTTAACTAACTCTTCTTCCTTCTTCAGCTAGCTCTTTAACGCTTATTCTTCTTCTTCACTGTTAACTTCCTAACTTACGTTTCCTTCTTCACTTACTATTTCTTCTTTGCTTCTTCTTCTTCTTCTCCAGCATCTTCTTCTTCTTTTCTTTCTTCTTCCCCTATGTCTACAATCAATCTTCAACCAACAAGGTCAGTATTGCCAGTATTTTCCTCCTTCTTGTTCTTCTTTTTGTTCTCCTTCTTCCTCTTTTCCTTCTCTTCAAAAACGAAATTGAACTTGAAGATTACATCTTGAGCTAGAACAGCATCAGCTGCAGCAGTGAAAATGGTAATTATAATTCGCCTTCCATGACGATAATCAAGTCTTCTCTTCCTCCTCTCTTTTCAGTGTCATTCTCAAGTTTTTTGATGTCGCCCCAACGAAATTGCTTCCGAATGAGCGGCGCATTTTATATTCTTTACATACTCTCCCTTTGTTCTCTCTCTTTTAATCCTCTCTTTATTTACATTCTTTTTCACACCATGCTGGGCTGCTTCATAATATTGCTTTCAATATACTTCTTATAATATAACAATTTCATAATATTACAATATAACATGTAAAACTGTATATTGTCAATGTATGGAGAAGAATCAAATCCATTTATGATAAAATAAAATACATTGTACATTGCTTGTGTATTTATAATCTCATACTATTGCTGGACTTAAATACAGAACTAGGTGGGTTTCGAACCAGTGGAAAGCGATTTCTGTAAAAATAAATAAATTTTTTCTCTTCAAAAACTAAAATTCAAAAATAATTTTATTCTCTCCAAAAACTAAAATTCAGGAATATTGTTACATTAATAAATATTTACTACAAAATTTAGAAAACTACACAGACATCAAGAAAGAAAATTAATGGAAATTAACCTACCCAACTATGGAAATCCATGTACTAGAGTGGATGCATTTCTCTTACTTTGATCTCCTAATTACCCCCACCTATTTCGTGTTAATTCATCAGATCGTGTTTTTTTTATTATTCTGTACTGCTATATTTCTTCTTCTTCTTCTTCTTTTCTTCTTCTTCTTCTTCTTCTTCTTCTTCCTTCGTCTTCTTCTTCTCTTCCTTTTCTTTTTAATCTGCGTTCTCATTTCGTTCCGATTCTATTTTCTAATCATCAGACGCTAGAAATTTGATAAGCGCCATAGCTTGAATCCGTTTCTAATTAAATTAGTCGTCCATGCTCTTCCATTGCACTCCTCGCTTCTTCTCCTCGCTCACTCCTCCTCCTCCATCCTCCTCCTCCTCCTAGTCTTCCTTCCTCTCCTTTCTCTCCTCCTCCTCATCCACCTCTCTTTCCGCACTATCCCCAACTTTCTCACCCTGCTGCTAATTCACCCATTCCCTCTTCACCCGTTTACATTATATCTTCCACCCTTAATACTTTCATCTTATTTCTTATTCTTCTTCATTCTTCTTCCATCTTATTCATTTTCTTCTTCTTTTTTTCTTCCTCCTTCTAACCCTCTTCTTCTCGTCGTGTCTTCTTCTTCTTCTTCTTCTTCTTCTTCTTCTTCTTCTTTCTTCTTCTTCTTCTTCTTCTTCTTCTCTCATCTTCTTCTTCCTCCTTATTTAACTTCTTCTCCTCTTCTATCTTCATCTTCTTCTTCTTCTTCTTCTTCTTCTTCTGTCCTCTTCGTCTTCTTCTCCGTCTTCTTCTTTCTTCTTCTATTTCTTCTTCTTCTTCTTCTTCTTCTTCTTCTATTCTTCTTCTTCTTCTTCTTCTTCTCCATTTATTAAGAATTGTTGGCAGTTGTCAGCATTTCATTTAGCCACCGAAAATTAAGCAAGCGAGACCGCACTAGCGACAATATTTCTGCCACTACTTTTTCTTTATTAATCTCTTCTATCTTCTTCCTCCTTGTTCTCTCGATTCTGTTACCAGTCGATTCAGTTTTCGTGTATTATTTCTCATCATTGTTCCCTAATAATCCTTGAAGTTGCCTACCTACCATCCATCTTTGGCCCTACATTATAAGTTCATTGAATAATCAGCAAGAGAGGCATAAGATGATGTCGGCCAGTTGCACGAAAATTAATTCGAATTTAGCCGCTGTAAAATTAGCAGAGCAATGCAACAATTTGAGCCCATGGTCTTCTGATTATGACCCGATAACAAATAATTAATTGAACAAAATTCTGATTGACGTCATATTATTATAATACTCTGAAAACCTACCACAAATATTTACAACAGAATAATAGCTTCTCTATTCAGGGAAGGAGAGTCGATGTAAACAAACCTCATTGAGAGTCTAGCTAGACCGATTCAGAACTACTGAAATGATATTATTATTATCTGCAGTACGTAAATCATCCTGACCTTCATTTGATCTGGGTTAAATTCAATTGGATTTTCGTGCAACTGGATGAGAGTCTTATCTTTATTATTTACCCCTTGCAAATGACCTGGTGTGACCATCTGATAACAAATGAAACAGTATTTAATTTGATACTGTTAATGATGTTTTCTTCTATGAAATGATAATGAAAGCTTGCCAGCTAACCTTATCAGTGCTAACTTCAACTCTTGACTTGAATCTACATTCAAACAATGAATGAATGTCCACTTGAAATCTATGTAAATTGACTGGACTCAACACAACGGTAATCTCATTACTGTTCTCTTCCCTTTACAAAGGAGGCGAGCCAGTCTCCACAATGGACTTCAGAAATTTGCGATTCAAACTCAAATTATAATTGGCCATTGCATCCTTTCAGTGGTAACCAGTTATTGTTGTTGTTGGACTCTATTGAGACCGATAATTGTTGAGGCAAATATTGTTAGCGGACTGATGTTGTTCGTCTGTTATGTTGTTAGTCTCTGATTGTGGTATTGTTGGAGCCTGTGATGTTCTTGGGCAATTCAAATAGGATCAATCGTCAATAAACCTACCACAGACAGAGGCTAATAAGGCTCGTACACCAGTCAAGACAAGACAAGACAGATTAGTCACGTTTAGTCACAGTAACATAGTTGAGCAAACACACCGATTAGTCATTGCATCGGTGTGTGCTGCTTCATAACGAACTATGTGAATTACTGTGACTAAACGTGACTAGTCTCGTCTTGTCTTGTCTTGACTAACCGGTGTACGCTTAGACTAAGTGTGAGCAGGTCAAAAATTTCTTTCTTGAAACATTTTTTTCCCGCCACTGACGTACTATTTAATGAAATTTGTAGAATTTATGTTTATATTTATTGTGAAACCTCTCCATAATTATAATAAAGGAACGATTTTGTCAATTTCATTTCATTAGTTTACACTTTTAATACAGGACCATGCATGGTTTCATGTTTCTACCAACACAGTAGCCTACAGCCGATGATATGTTGGTAAAAACATGAAACCAGCATGGTCCTGTATTCAAGTGTGAACTAATAAAGAATTGACAAAATAGTTACTTTATTTCAAATACACGATATTAAATACAGTAGTATTAAGATTATTATTCATCTTTAAAATCATATTTTAAAATGCCAATATTTAAAAATCTGTTATGGGCTTACAGTCAAATTTGAACCCATTCACACATTTATGAATAATGGAGAGAGGTTACGTGAATCGAATTAATTGAGTTACATAAATTGAATTCAGTCTTGTTCACTAGAAATGTATGAGAAGTCGTTGAAGCTCACATAGATGATGTGAGCAAATGTTTCTGGATTTTTTGCATGAAAATGTTATGTTAAAATTTATTGGAATATTGTAACTATTCAATCGCTTATTGAAAACAACATTATTGATTAGGAGTCTCGTTCAATAAATCATTATGATCTGATACATGTTTTAGAGTTCGAATGTACTACCTTCAGAAAATCCTAGTATATTTTGAGAGCAAGTCAATTGTGACTGGAGAACACAGACACTTATGTAGCACTATCCATTCGATTATTACTTTATACTATTTTATCGAAATTTGAGTGAATTTAAAAGTATTCCACAACATTTTAGTGATTCTTGTACTAGTATCGATCAGTAACTTGCATTTTTATAAATTCAAAGCAAATTTACAAGTATTACAAGGAATTAAAGGTGATTTTAAAGGCGAAAGGGTAGCGAGTTCTCGCCCTGGCTTTTAACAGGCTGTTTAGAAAGGCAGCTCAATCTCATGCTGCTTTTAGTCGGTTTGTTGTAGAGACATGAAAAAGCTGTGATTAATCGCTTGGCAATAATGATTCAAAGGCTTTTGATAAGGTGAGATTGACGGAAAACTTTCAAAACTAGGCTTTTAACATCTAGCATAAAATTACTACTGCAATACAAAAGCAGAAGATGAGGAGAAGAAGAAGAAGAAGAAGAAGAAGAAGAAGAAGAAGAAGAAGAAGAAGAAGAAGAAGAAGAAGAAGAAGAAGAAGAAGAAGAAGAAGAAGAAGAAGAAGAAGAAAAAGAAAGACAAGAAGAAAAAGAAGAAGAAGAAGAAGAAGAAGAAGAAAGAAGAAGAAAGAAGAAAGAAGGAGTGGAAGAAGAAGAAGATCAATTTAATACAGTATTAATATTGATTCTACAGAATATGCGATTGAGATCAATTCAACATCAAAATTGTAGAATATTTAAATAATGTAAAAATTTATCGAAAAGGTTTAGGACTACAATGAGAAATATTTTAATTGGATTATACATAAGAAGCTTGGTTGGTTCCTACCATTGAAAATTATCAAACGATTCTTTGATTCTTATTCTTTTGACTTGAGTGCCTTTACGAGGATTCAGCTTACAGGACAAAACTATAACAACGTTTTTTTATGGAAATCTCAAACGCATCAACTGTTGAATATTCATAGGACTCGCCGCTGTTAGTTTTAATGATGTTTTTGACAACCATAAGAACAATTTCTATAATATTTGCTTGTTTATTTAGCATAAAATCAATGGAAAGGTTTGTATAGAAACAATGATGAAGGAAGAATATGAATTGATTCAGAACCAGTAAATGAGAAAAAGAATATTAAAAGCCTTATTGTTCTAAAAGTATTGAGCATTAGCTGTTGTGCTTGTTAAACCCTTATCTTTTAAATATTAACTTTTCTCAATTAAAGGAAAACTAGGTTATTTGTCTTTGATTTGATTGGTGCCTCAACACGAATTAATGAGTCACCTAACATACAATTTTTATTGATTTATATAATATTATATTGTTTTTGATTTTTAAATGAAACGAAATGGATGATTTCACATTTCGTTTCGAACTATCATTATATTTATATTCACATTGAACTTGTGTGAAGCTTGTAATCGAGCTAATTCCATTTCATGTTTATTGTTTACATCATCTCAATATAATAATAGCAAGCAGAAAAATTCATTTGACAAGCTCTCACACACAAGTGTTAGATAAGTAAAGATAAGTAAGTGGCAGTGAACCAGCAATAAAATTATTATTATGATTATTCCTGTAGCAAGAATAAGGCAGAAAAAACATGATAAAATGGGAGTGAGAATAAGGAAAAGGTTCAAGATAGTTGGGAACAATTAATATGCGAGGATCAACATACCATTCCACGTATGTGAGCCGAAGTCCGTGATGATAATGCGATCAGTGGTGCTTAATGAAAACGCTGATCAAACAAAGAATATATCGTGTAGCCGAACAAGCTTACATGAACTGAACTCAATAGGAGAGAAAATCTGTTTTGGTTACGTGAAGCTGCTGATCATTTTGCTTATTTTTCTTCTCCATCTCCTTGATTCTAATATGTATGACATTATACTACTAGCATTGTTGATCTATGGTTGAAATGGTTGACTCTATTCAAACTCTTGCTCCTCTCTTTTCAAAAAAACTTAAACTTTTTCTTATTTTATTCTTCTTCTTTCCTCCTTTTTCTTCTTCTTCTTCTTCTTCTTCTTCTTCTTCTTCTTCTTCTTCTCCTTTTCTTCTTCTTCTTCTTCTTCTTCTTCCTTCTTCTTCTTCTTCTTCCTTCTTCTTCTTCTTCTTCTTCTCCTTCTACTCCTTCTTCTTCACTTTCTCCTTCTCTCCTCCTTATTCTCATTCTTCTTCTCTTCTTTCTCTTCTTGTTCTTCTTCTTCTTCTTATCCTTCTCCTCCTCCTTATTCTCATTCTTCTTCTTTCTTTCTTCTTATCCTTCTCCTCCTCCTTATTCTCATTCTTCTTTCTCTTCTTCTTCTTCTTCTTCATCTTATTCTTTCCTCCTTGTCTTCTTCATTTGATCGTATAGTCATATAGACCTAGTAGGATTCTAACTTGTCAGAAAACAGCTGACTTAACGTTGAAACGAGCGTATATCAATCAGCTGTTTCTGACAATTTAAAAGAATCCTGCTGTTTTATGTATCTGGACCTACTACTTCTAATAATTATTCACCATCAACTTTTGAAAATCATTAGATATAAATGTAATTGGGCTCTACATTTATCACTAATCAATTACCGTAATTTCATTATCTAAATTAATCACTACTATTTGTGTATTTTTAATT
>CM029536.1:33817945-33900445 GCA_017141395.1 Laodelphax striatellus
CGACACACTCCTGCACTCTAGTGGTGCTTCTTCAATACTATGAAGCAGTGGCGTAATGTTTGCCAACTGGGCCCCCCCGCAAAAAATAATTCCGGTGTGGCGTACTGCGTTGAGGCGTACTGGATTGAGGCAATATGACGTCACTGTTCGCAGCACCGAGCAACAACTTGCCTATATACAGCATATATTTGAGTGGCATAGGACGTTACATGTCTCAATCCAGTACGCTACTTGAATGTGTTTATGTGCATGAATGCAGACAGATTGGAGCGGCTGCATTCATTTCATGACCTGCCTAATACAGCATATATTGAGTGATACGGTGTTACAATAGCGTGTATGAATGCAGCACGAATTAAATTGCTAAATTCAATAATCAAACGGAACACAGAGCACCATCGAATTACCAAAGACTATTCTACTATTTAGATAAAGTAGATTAAATTTTTACATTGATTCATAGATTAAATTGCTTTTGATGAAACTGAAAAGCTACTCTCATAATAATTTTACTACGACGTTTGATGAATACAAAAATTTAGAATGAAAATTTTCATTTCTTCACTTTCAATTTTATTAACTTTCATTATATTCATTATCATCCACTATTTCATCCATATTTTTCTATGAAAACGCAAACCATTTAAATATATTCAACTGAATATGAGTTTTTAAAACGAGTTGAGAAATACAAATATCGACTTCAACTTTAAACAATAGGCCTAGTACCCTTGATATAATTATATATTTTTTTAAATTCTTTCAAAAAGAATTGTGAATATAATTTATTTCTATTGCATTTAAGATAAATTTTATCGAACACCAATAAATTACTTTCATGTTTAAGTCAATTATGCCGGGTTGCACCAACCAAGATCAAATCACTGGATCACCAGATCAGGTCCGCTAATCCTGGATCAAGTTATTAGTCGCGTTGCACCATTACCAAAAGCATGGATGTGATCCTGGATCCATAATCCGGAATCATGATCCAGCCAGGCGAATGTGTTTTCGAGAATATGCGATACCTTCAATCAGATTTGAATCAACATATTAGAAATCCAGCAGAGAATACAGCTGGGATAGGACGACGCGTTTTGAACATAAGTGTTGGAAATGAGATTCACAGGGATAACCTAATTTTGCATTATGAAAACCAAAATCGAAGTTATAGAATATCAAAAAGTGAAACAGTATTAGGCCAGTTTGTTTATTTGGCTCTCAGATTATTTCAAAAATCATTTTATTCCTTAATTTTTGGTGCTTGCTTTTGGCATTCATATCGACCTTTTAAATTCTAAATTGACAACTCTTAGTTTTAGCTTTGGAAGTGGAGAAATTGTGTTTAATAGTGAATGTAAACATAACCTTTGAAATAATTATGAGCACAATTAAAGGCATGTTTTGGACTGTCTTATCTGTGTTAATGGTGTACTTCCATACGAATAAATAAGTCATTATTCCAAATGTTTGTGAGTGTGTATAATTAACTGAATATGTAATTAATTAATGAAAAATCGTAATTACTTTTAATTAATTGGAGATATATCGTAAATTTGCATAATTCTTTTTCAAATTGGTTCATCCAAAATCAATGTCTATTCATAATAGACATAAATTGACAATGTAATATGTTTTTAAATAGATTTCGAACTCCAATTCAAGAAAATTAATTTTCTATTCTCATTGAGAGTGTAATCTAACCTAGAAACTGAGAGTAATCCTATGTCGAGGTATCAGCTGATCCTGGATCAATTGTGGTAGGATCACCCTAATCCAGGTTGGTGCAACGAAATATCGTGATTAATGTACTGATCATGATCCAGGATCACGATCCTAGATCTGCTTGATCTCGCTTTTCGAAATTCGATCAAATATGGCGAACATGGATCGATCCTGGATCAGACTGATTTAAGTAACCCAGCATTAGAGTACCTATTTTTCATCTGATTCACCTCGGATCATATCAATAAATTAAATTAATTTCTTTATAAGTTCATAATATTAAACCTATGAAATTTTCGTAGGATGAGAAAATACAGTACATTAATACTTGTTGGAAAATATCTGGAAAACCGTTAATATTTGGCGTAATTCTGACATTAAAAATTCTCTGAAATAAATACTAAAAGTTTCCAATGCCTAAGCTGAACCTGTGTATGAAATTGAATTTTTCTAATTCCCACGTCCTCAAAAATCTGAAAGAACGTAATGGGACATTGGGAAATCGACAAAATCGGTTTTAATAAACTGACAAATAATCGATAATTGAATACAATGCATATGTAATATATTCTTAATTCTTCATTCTGTTGAATGAAATTTTCGATAAGAAGAAATACTTATTGCATCTATTATGACTATTAGGACTGAATTCAACCTCCTATACGAGCAATGCTGATAATTAGTATAATAACTTTATGTTCAACTGAACATGCCTAAAAATTTGAAAGTTTTCAGTTCATTTGATTTTTACTCTGATGAATGAGTGATTAAGTTAGTGCTTTATGTCTCTGTCATGTAAATGAATGCTAATGATTCTATAGTCTAATAGTGTTATAGAATTCATTACTCATTCACTATGAATCATTACCGTTGACAATGAAAAGATGAGCAAGAGGCGAATAATGTTATTAAATTTCATAATATTTTATCAATATGAATAGGTCTATTATTACACATACGATTTTCAGGACATCATCCTCAATCTGATAATATTCATCTTCTCTATGAGAATGTTTATATTTCTATAATGAAGGAGTAATAGAAGTGTCTTCAGATTTATTGCTGTTTGAAGTGACAAGCGGCAAAACGGATTCACCAATAGTGTTTGGTCCGCGGGAAAGTTCCAGCCAACCATATCGAATGCCGCGCAAAACCAAGCGTACCGCGACATTTGAAAGCACTATATAACTCACGTGAGGTTTTTCAGGTCTGGAATGAGGATGGGACGTGGGATAATTATACAAAAATTGTGAAAGATCCTGTCCATACAATTGATCTTCCATTTAATTTTCAGACAAATTTGTTCGAAATTGACAGAGTTAAAAGCATTTTTCAAATGTGAAGCTATAAAGTTAGCAATTAAAATCAAGTAATATCTTTTAACTCAATTTTAATCTCCTATTTTATTTCTGTTGAAAAATGGTAATTCAATGTTACTTTGATGATTTTGACGAGCTTCTTAGTAGCCTTGAAGTTGAACCAGAATCAGAATTGATGAAACCTCAACACTAATACATGAATAGATTTTATTTCTGTTACTTTTTCTTCAATAATTATTTTGAGGGGATGTGCTGTATTTTTTATTAATATCGTATCACAATACTGTACTTAAATGGAATGTCACCTTTTGAAAAGCCTAATGCCTCAGCAGAGCTCTACAGTGCCAATAATTGTCTATCGAATTCATATAATTATAATTATATTGATTGATTCAAATGATCGAAACAGTGATAAAATGAAGATTAAAAATAATAGGCCTATCAATAATTAAACAAGAATGGGAACAGTTCCTAAAAGTTCCGGTATTAATTTAATCTATTTTTATGAATTTTCACACCTATTTCATCTCATTTTCAAAACGTATCAATTTTTTCTAGAATTCGTTTGTCATTTTTTAGTGGGATAAATAGATACTAATAGAATTTGAATTATATTTTGGCATACGATGATTTAACATACTTTATTTGACAAACGGAAAGAATTAACATGAAGTAAAAACTTCAATTTATTGGGATGTTTTCTCATTTTTTATATGTTCATACCACAAGAGCAGTTGGTTCGAACCCAGGTCAGACCGTGAGATTTTAGCTCGAGCCACTCCATGTGTTTCGGAGGACACGCTAAGCCGTCGGTCCCGGCTGCCTAAAAACAGTCGTTAAGTCACGTCAGAGACCCTGAACTGATCAGGAGTGACCTGAAAACTCTGACACCAGACCTGAGCCAGCCAGGTTACACGGAATTATTATTTTTAGTTGATTTCTGAATGGTAATTAATGAGTATTCAATTCTTATGAACTGAAATGGTAACAATATGATAAAATAGATGAAAAGAGCGATGTACTCAACAAATACAATGAGGATGATAGAAAATAAAATTTCCAAAAGCGATAGAAAAAAGAGAAGAGAAAAAATGATAAGGAAAGAAAAATATTGGGGATGAAAAAATGTTGAGGAATGAAACATTTTTCTTCTTCTTCTTTTTCTCTTTTTTCTTTTCCTTTTTAATTGCATAATTTAATACGACCCTTAGTTTGGAAGCTTTGTCAATTAATAATTATTAATTAAGCCAATTAATAATTATTGTTCCTTTAAACTCGATAGAGGATAGTGTTTGCTGTTTGACAATTTCTTGGAATACGAGAGCGCTGTTCTCACGGTTGGTGAATTCGACGAATTTTCGAATATTGTTCAAGTATGAAAAAGAATAAATGTTAATGTAAATTTTGTTTGATTTTTTCATACTACTATTTATAGTAAGGTAAGATTTAACTTTTTGAATTATATTTTAAAGAATAAAGATTTAATTTATTGCCAAATAAAAAAATGTTTAAGCTATTATATCTCCTGATTAATTCAATCACATAGATCAAATTTAAAGAAATAAAATAAGAAACAAATCTTCAAAAACCATTGGCACCACCTAGCAAAGGAAACGCCTGTTCGCTGAGTGAGAGCATCAATTCAAACAAAAATCAAGCTAATATCAAACAAATAAATAACAAAGGACGTAAAAAAATAAATTGTAAGATTTTACTAATGCCAAAGAAAAAGTTTTCAACTATCCAGTCAATTAATTCTATCCCCATCCTTAAACCTACCCACGGGGAAAACCATTGAAATTTATTAATTTAGTGCTGAGATAACTCAATTTTGTCTGCTTACTATATTGTCAAGTTAGTGTGATTGATGTTATATGTGTTATGTGAATTCAATCTGAAGCTGTACAGAGTAATAATATCTTTCTCTGTAAACTCATAAACAAAAAATACACAAAAAATTGTGCAATGAGGCGAGGTGAGACCTACCCGTAAGGGTCTTCCCACCAATAAAAGCCATACGATTAAAAAAAAACTAAAACAAAAAAAAAACTCATTCTTATTTACCCTTATGTATTGTAATACTTTCTGTATACATAGTTGGCAAATAGTCATCACCTTGAATTGGTCAAAAGTTTCTCTACTCGAATATATTCTCGGATTAATAAGGATTGTTTTTATTATCATTTTTTGCAAGATAACTAGCTTTATAGAATAAAATTGATATAAACTTCAGCTTTCTACAAATGAAATTGTATATGTTGCTCCTACCTTACGTTACAGTCAACCAGGATTAGCTTATATTGACAAATAAATGCATAAAATGTATCTAAGGGGATGTGGGAATTAGTAATTTAAAATAGAAAAAGGGTTTCTAAGTTTTATAGCGGTTCTGTATCAAATGCTATCGTTCTGTTGCAAGAGCAATTATTATGGTTTTCATATTATATTAGTGAATTAATCAATTATTTTAGCTTATATTGACAAATAAAGGCATAAAATGTCGTTTAGGGAAAGTGAGAAATAGCAATTAGAAATAGAAAGAAGGGTTCTAAGTTTTATAGCTGTTCTGTAATCAAACGCTATCGCCCTCCTGTATCAAGCACCAAGTATGCGTCCGTATCAACCGCTAGGACGTCATTTGCTACGTCATGTGATATTTACGTCATATCGCCCTTTCAATCGAGTTACGGTCTCAACGCGGTATTTTATAACAAAACATTTTCAAAAAAAATTGGCGGCAATTCAGAAGGTTGTCGACTGAATAATTGATTCAATATTAGTAGATTATAGTGTAGAAAAGAACTGGCCTTTCAACATCATGCAAATATAGGAGAGAATATATGACAATTTGATGGACCAGGACAAATTCATATCACATACAATTGGTAAGTCGCAGAATTGATTTGGAGGAAAGTGGGTCTTACAATTTATCATATGATTGTTATCAGCTTCAAAATCTGTTGTTAACTAACATGTATGTATGGTTAAATGTAATAGTTTGGAATGCAATGAAATATCGAAAGCTCGATTTTAACGATTCTCACATAAATATTTTTTCTATCTATTAATAATCCCAGAAAGCCCTTGTAGATCCGCCCCCATGGAGGTTTGAGGCCCTCGTAGTTAGCTTAATATTGATTTTATTATTATTAATTCACCAGACAGGGCTCACCAGTAATGTTGGACCAGTTTACCTTCACTCTGCATAGTACTGCTTCAAATTTCATGTGTTGTAAGGAACATTAATGTCCCTGAATCACTATTCATTTATCAACACGATTTTTTGACCATGTTCCAGAGCTATTTTTAGTTTCACCGAAGGTAGTGCCAGTACCACTAAACAAAATAAACAAAAAAATTAATAATATATCAATCAAGCTATTCGGAATACTGAACTGCCAGAATCATTACGATATTCGATTAGAGTTCATCATCATCGGATATGCTTCTGTCGTCAAAGTTAGGCGTAAGATGAACAACCTGCCACGGATACTGGTGACAGAAATAAATCAGATTTGTAAGCCCAGTTATATGTGAAGCCGGATGTAAGTCATGTTGAGACGCATTCTAGTGCTTGAATGGCAGATATCCACTGATAGCAGAAGATAGAGCTACTTCTGGGTTAAGGCTAATTCCCTAAGATGGTGAACTTACTTACCACTCTATAGGTACTCTATCAGAGGAGAATGGTGAGATCCAAGCAGAAGGAGGAGGGAGTGTAGGAGGAAGGAGAGTTTTCATATTACTCAGCGTACCGGCAGTGGCGTCACATTGTGCCAACTGGGCTCCCCTGCAAAAATTAAATCGGATTTGGCCCCTACTTAAAATCTCACGCCCTCCCTCCTCTTAGCCCTCCCTTTTCCCTGAACCGCAACCATTAAACTCAGCATTGATGAGCGTACCATGAGTGAATAATATATACATATTCATGTAATAAAATAAAACATGCTCTTGATTGAAGTCAAGTCAATAGAAGGACAATAATTATTAGTGATTTATAATAATTCATAAAAATTGGTTACTAGATTAGAAGTAGCGTGACACAGGCTACTAACATACAGGAACAGGTGAAACAATACACAGACAACACTTCATTTGAAAAGCTAGCAAAATATTTTTGTTCACTTGAAGGTAAGAAAGATAGTAAAGACGGAATAATTGAAAACCGAACATCATAATACTGGAATTATACGTGTAGGAATGCAATATGAATAATTTTTTTTTACCGTAATAAAGAATTAAAACCCACTTTCACAAACTCACTGTTGACAGCTCATTTCACAAATTTCTAAAAATGTAATTTTAGAAAAAATTTTGAAAATGAAATAATGAATTGAGATTGACTGAGTAAGCTATAGGCTATTCTTCGACAACTCTTGCAGTCTATTTCTATTATGATCAGGAATTCGATGGGCGAAACAATATATTTGTGTAAACAGTCTGTGTCTGGGGACCGGATGTCTGTCTCCATTCAATGATTTGTAAACAAAATTCATTATTTTCCGATAAGCTACTTTAAACCAGCAGACCTTTTGTTAATTGTGCAACTATTTACGTTCTTCCGTCATAACAACTCTCTGGCAATTTTTAATTAAATGACATTCTAATTGTTGATGCATAATTTTTTTTACAATGACAATTATGAATTATTGAAATTTGTGTGCATGGTTGTTAATTGCCCAAAATAAAACTTTTGCTTTTCTTGTTCAATCATTACTTTAATTTTATTTCTTAAAAAAACATATGATATTATTCAGGGTTCCAGCCTGGGCCCCTTAAGGGAGCCTGGGCCTCAGCGCCGCGGGGTTTGCGGAGGTGTGTTACGCCACTGCTATGAAGGGTCAGTCAAGTCAATTTCTTTTTATTTCTTGCTATCGGTTTGTTCCTTTCTTATTTTCTTCCAACAAGGGTCGACAAGTCAATTTGTTTCTTTTTTCTTTTTCCGCCCTTATTTTCCTTCTTCTTCTTCTCCTCCTTCTTCTTCTCCTTGTTCTATTATTCTTTTTCTTTCTTCTTTTCTTTTTTTGTTCTTCTTCCCTCCCCTCCTCCTCTTCCTCGCCCTCCTCCATCCTCCTCCTCGCCCTCCTCCATCCCTCCTCCTCTTCCTCCTCCTCCTCCTTCTTCCTCTACTTTTTCTTTTTCTTTTTCCTCTATTAATTTTCTCTCCGTTTCCTCCTCCTTTCCCCAATCTTCGTCAACTCGCACTCATACTTGAAGTGACCTTATTATTCCTGTTTTCATTTCGATACTTTTTCTGTTCAATATTCTCGATCAGTTCTTCCTGCTATCTTGGTATCTCTATAATATGCGACGTTGTGGGAGAACTTTTACTCCCTTATCTCATTAAAGTCATGTTCCTGACATAAGAGACGTAACTTATAGAGAGTTTTCGCGGAATAAAATTCTTCAAATAAGAATAAAATCTTGTTCAAATTCAATCTCTCGGTTATTTTGAAGTGTGTTCTTGAGAAAAACGTTGTTCTGAAGATAGTTCCTTTGGAATTCTTCCAAAATACAAATATGATAAACTTCTGACATAGAACTTACTGAAGAGTTATTTTTGAATGTAATCAACTGGGTGAGTTCCATACTCCTCAATGAAATTAGTTGACAATCAATGAATGTCATCAAGTTATACCACTAATGAAAAAAAAGAGATAGAATAAATTTCATAATAAGCCACAATAAATTAATCATGTATCGATGGTGGATGACCTTTCGTAAGAGTCATACTGTTTGTTTGACTGTTTATACACGAAAAGAATGGGAAATAGTCATAATAACGATAATAAGAATAAATATAATTATATGACACAATACTAACTTCTAGAGGAAAGCATTGTAGGCTATACAAAACTACAACAAGAGGGCAGAACTGATGTTTTGAAAGCGAAATAGATTGAGAGTAAGGTTTTGGAGGAAATTGAATAGAAGAAGCTGAATAAAAGTGTAAAAAGAAGAAAGAAAATGTTTTGACAAAACTTGAACTTCAATCAAACAATGACAAATTGTCATTGTCATGGAAACACATTCTCACAATAATGTATTGTGTTATTCACGTTAGCCTTGCCCCATCACTTGAAAATTCCAAAACTTTTCTCTTACTTTCTTCTCTTCCCCACTCTTTTCTATTTCCGCGCTTTTCTTTAGCCGGAAAATCTCGCCAACAGTTTTCTTTCTCATCCAAACTCGGTTGCGCTGAGCGCTCCTGCATTTTTAACACCAAATCTCTATATTTTTGTAATGGATAGAAAATTCCACCAAACTTTCCTATTTTGTAGATATAGGAGACAAGTTTTCAAGTAAATCTGAGTTTGTTGAAAAATTTCTATATTTATGGTGTTTATCACTCAAGTACTTTGAGTTTTTATCCACATAAACGTGATTTTTTTATCCGAAAACCATTTTTTTATTCAAAAACCGTGTTTTTTTTTCATTCTAGAACCATTTTTTCATTCAAACCCCGTTATTTTCCCATTGTAACTGTGATTTTTCATTGAAAACCGTGATTGATTTATGAACAAAAGAGTAGAACCTGTACATAGGTCGCGTCGAGTGGATAAGGCGCTGGTCATGAATATCAGAGGTGCTGGGTTCGATTCCCGCCCGGGGAAGAATTTTTTGTGCAGTAGCGTTCATCGAATTTCCTTACTAGCTATTAATCTGTTGTTGTCGGGGCCATTTGCAGTAGCAGTGCTCCTCAAGCTAGGGAATATTATATATGGCATTTCATTAGTGAATTTCGTTCATTAATTATTATGATTTTAACAGCAACTGTATTGTTGCAATGTCTCCTTACCTTCAATCTTTATATTCTCTGCCTGAATTCGCTAAGTCAAAAATGAACGTTGCTATACGGGTAGGCGATCCCTTCGGTGTTCGAGTGGATGATGCGCTGGTCAAGTATCATCGAGGTGCTAGTTCTGATTCCCGCCCGGGGAAGAATTTTTGTGCAGTAGCGTTCATCGAATTTCCTTGCATTAAATATTAATCTGTTGTCAATACTTGCAGTAGCAGAAGTCTTCAGAATATTATACGGCATTTATTAGGAACTTTGTTCATTCATTATTATGATTTTAACAACAGCAACTGCGCTATTGCTGTACTGTCTCATTACCTTCCATCTTTATATTATCTGGCTGAATTGGCTAAGTCAAAAATGAACGCTGCTATTACAGAAGATCCTCGGTGGTCGAGTGGATAAGGCGCTGGTCATGACATACCAGAGGTGCTGGGTTCTGATTCCTGCCTGGGAAGAATCTCTTTTGTGCAGAAGCAGTTCATCGAATTTCCTTACTAGCTATTAATCTGTTGTCAATATTTGCAGTAGCAGAAGTCTTCAGAACATTATATGGCATTTATTAGGAATTTCGTGCATTAATTATTATGATTTAACAGCAACTGTATTGTTGCAATGTCTCATTACCTTCCATCTTTATATTATCTGGCTGAATTGGCTAAGTCAAAAATGAACGCTGCTATACGGAAGATCCTCGGTGGTCGAGTGGATAAGGCGCTGGTCATGAATACCAGAGGTGCTGTCTGATTCCTGCCTGGGAAGAATTTTTGTGCAGTAGCGTTCATCACCGAATTTCCTTACTAGCTATTAATCTGTTGTCAATATTTGCAGTAGAAGTCTTCAGAATATTATATGGTATTTATTAGGAATTTCGTTTGATTAATTATTATGATTTAACAGCAACTGTATTCTTGCAATGTCTCATTACCTTCCATCTTTATATTATCTGGCTGAATTGGCTAAGTCAAAATGAACGCTGCTATACAGAAGATCCTCGGTGGTCGAGTGGATAAGGCGCTGGTCATGAATACCAGAGGTGCTGGGTTCGATTCTCGCCTGGGAAGAATTTTTGTGCAGTAGCGTTCATCGAATTTCCTTACTAGCTATTAATCTGTTGTCAATATTTGCAGTAGCAGAAGTCTTCAGAATATTATATGGCATTTATTAGGAATTTCGTTCATTAATTATTATGATTTAACAGCAACTGTATTGTTGCAATGTCTCATTACCTTCCATCTTTATATTATCTGGCTGAATTTTTTAAGTCAAAATGAACGCTGCTATACAGAAGATCCTCGGTGGTCGAGTGGATAAGGCGCTGGTCATGAATACCAGAGGGTGCTGGGTTCTGATTCCTCGCCCGCTGGGAAGACCATTTTTTGTGCAGTAGCGTTCATCGAATTTCCTTACTAGCTATTAATCTGTTGTCAATATTTGCAGTAGCAGAAGTCTTCAGAATATTATATGGCATCTATGGAATCAATTTCTCAATTATCATACAAACATTAGTTTGAGACAGTTTTCAATATTCACCACTTCAATCTCCAATATTTCATGCTGAAAACAATAATGCAATGCTTGAAATCACCAGAAAACACATTTAATTAATAATTGGACCGGCTGGGCTACCATATGTTATTGATACTGTTACTGATGAACATCAAATTTGTCAAACGCATTGATTAATCATGGCTTTGCATCTCTATGAATATTCAATGATGAAATTCCGTTCCATCACACGTTAACGTTGAAATATGTACGTGTTCCACCTCCATTCTACACGGTTATTATCATCAAATCAATTCACAATCAAAGGTGATTTCAATCAGAGTTTATTTGAAATCTGGTTTGGCGGTAACAAACAAATTGGTGCCAACAATTACAAAGAGGTAACTCATGGATTCGATGGTGAAAATGATGATTATTGTTATTTTATTAGTATACTGAATCACTGATTAAAATTCAATATTGTTAGACCTCATATTCCTTATGTTCTTTCTTTTTCTTAGTAAACGTATAATCAGATTCATTTAATTTGACGATTTGCATTAGATAGATAAAGAGATATTATTATTTCTTGACGTTGTAACTGATGAGTGTGAAAGTGGATGGCATAGAAATATCTATCTCTCTTTCTATCTATCTATCCATCTAATGCCAAGCGTGAAATTGAATGAATCTGATTATACCTTTGAAATACGCGGGAAACTGGGGAGTACACTTGTAGGCTACTTCTGGTACTTATACTTCTAATATTGTATCATAGACTAACCACATATTTTATAATATTATGTTTACTCTGAATAAGAATACTTGAAGTTATCAAAACCACATATTTAATAAAAACAACGAGATACTGCAGTTTCGGTTGTTACACCATTACCAATCTCTGGTAAACTATAACTATAAAGTTCAGTGCAGCAGAATTCATACTCGTGACCGAGCGCTGTGATTGGCAGTTGAATGGCCTATCAGGTGAACGACTGCCATTGGCCTAGGTAAGCTCCTCCCACAATGGGCGGTTTCTACAAACATCACAGCAATGGCGGTTCAAACAACTAACAAAGCGAAGAAAGGTAATTGATATTTACGGGAACAAATGAAATAAATAGGAATGCTTGAAAAGAATAATGTGAAATAAGAATAGCTAGAAAATTCGATGACAAATAAACTTAGAGTTTCAACCAGTACAATACCACAAATCTAGTATTATTGTAAATTTCTTTGTCATTGAATTTTCTTGCTATTTTTATTCCACATTGGAATAAAAATATCAATCATTCAAGCATTCCTATTTATTTCATATTTGTTTTTATAATATCAATTACCTTTGTTGTGTTAGTTTTTTAACCGCCATTACAGTGATGTATGTAGAACCCGCCCATTGTGGGAGGAGCTTATCTAGGCCAATGGAATAATAAGATGGCTGCCATAAAACAAAA
Source organism: Laodelphax striatellus (assembly GCA_017141395.1). Lineage (NCBI taxonomy): Eukaryota > Metazoa > Arthropoda > Insecta > Hemiptera > Delphacidae > Laodelphax > Laodelphax striatellus. Next base: position 33,830,731 of record CM029536.1, read on the forward strand.
TGGCTGAGTTCTTTCAAGAGGCAAGGTACAATGTAATTGGTTGAGCATTGTTGTGTTATTCCCAATTCGAAAAATGAAATGAATAAAGAACGAACAGAACAGAAAATTAATACCGAAAGATGAAATTTAATTTCATTTGGCGGCTAGATATAAAAATAATGGAGTAGCCTAATATGAATTTGATAATAAAAGTGAAATTGGAAGAAGATTGATAGTTGAGATATTATGCTACTCATGTTTATTATTATCGTAGTCATAGTTATTCTACTTAGCACTTGTACTGTAAATTGTTATTTATTGAAGTTTATTCAGTTTATCGATAGATAATTATTGACACCTTTTGAGATCGGACTTCCCTCCCAATTCGTTATACTACTCACTCATTATACTACTACTCATCATCATATTACGTAGTTCTATTATACTACTGCCCATTCATTATACTACTCCCCATTCATTATACTACTCACTATTATACTACTACTCATCACATTACATAGTTATTTATTATACTGCTTCTATACTCTTTTCACAAATGCACAGACCGTCTGCAGATTCTCTTCAGATCAAACATTTTCTGTATTACAAACAATCAATGGAACACTACGGTACTTCGCCCGTAACAGCTTCTGTTTGTGTGGCTCTATTTGAACACGTGTGTCTCAAAACCACGTTTTCATTAAACCTTGCTGAGCGCTGGGGACATTGAAGGGAGAAACTGTTTTCGTTGTATTGATAGGAAGAGTTGAAACAATCGCTTTGAAGTTCAGGTTCGGAACAGGAACACAATAAGGATTTTCTCAGTTTTAAAGAGTAGATACGATGAACCTTATCTATTTAATATTTATCGTTTAGTGGAGCAAATAATACCACCACATCTAAACTAACCTTGATTCAAACGACCATTGTTCTATTTCAATGTTTATATCATAGGTTAGGAAGTTGCTGAAAGTACACACGCATGAGCAACTGCAGTGCTTTTACCAGCTGCTATTGTGTTTTGTTCCGTTTCAGTGTTTTAAAAACTGGAACAAATTGAACTAGTACCGTTCCATAATATGGCAAAAGTCGTCATTATGATACAAATTCCAAATTCCATTTCGAAAAACCAACACTGTTTCGATTTCAATTATGAAACTATAATTAAAGAACAATTTGTGATGTCATGCATGATTCATCATGCATATAATATGATCTCATGTACATGAATTAGCGTTGTCAAGCATGAATTAGTGAGGTGATGCATGAGTCAAGTTTTTAGAGTAGCGACAGGCGTGGTCGAATTTGGCGAATACTCAATGTTTGCGTATAAAGTTGACAGCTCGGCCTAAGCATACGAAACGGGTGCTAACACAGGGTAATATTTACTTACTTCATTCAATATTTGGGTGGCGCGACTCAAAAACGCCAACGGTGCAACAAGGCTCTAGCGTCCTGCAACAAGACAAATAAAAGGTCACTTGACGAAGAAAAATAATTAAAAAATTTACGATTGAGTATGAATGGAAGGTGATTAAACAAGGATAGGTAGATAGAGTTTATTATTCAGTTTGTTCATTACAAAAATGTGTTGAGGGTGGAATGTCAGAGCGCCTTCCCAAGTTTTTAATCGAATTCCACCCAATGGTGATAATATTGATTGAATATTATGTAACATGCTTTGGACACTGTAATATTGGATTCAGGTGTTTCAAAACGATCACATTTTTTATCATTTTCTATTCAATTGAATATTGTAAAATTGAACAGCTGACTTGTGAGTTACGCTATACAAACATCGTATAAACACTAGACAATATGTATAGTACCTAATAAATAAATTTTTCGATTTAGAGTTTTTTTTTGGATTCAATGAAAAATAAGATCAAAGTTAAAATACTCCAATATTGCATTGTCCAAAGCATTATATCTATAATCTATAATTATCATTTAATCATTTATAATATCACACACTTAGCATTTAAAATATATAAACAATGATTTCTTAAAGTCATAAATTTTATACAATGAATATTCAATTTGTATTATATGAGTATTTATTTTTCTGTTAGTGGAGCTAGTATTGTGGTTGTTACCATATATATAAAAAAAAAAATTTCAGAAGATCATAACCAAATTCGTTGAATTAATCCGACATTTGCACAACATGGTATTAACAAATAATACAACTAATGTATTATTCACAATCACACATTTCCTCAAGTTGTTCACAAATAGCCTATACCAAGAAATTCACAATAACCAAAATTTCAATAACCAAAACTACTACTAAATTCAACCTCTCTTCAACCAGAAATTGAACGTAAAGTTATACGATCATTCAGAATCAGAATCAGAATCCATTAATTGCCAAAGACAAGTAATGTACAAGTATAGGCCACGTCAAAACATAATTACATCAAATCAATCACAGTTAACAGTCAATCAATCACATTTATCACATTTTAAAAATTCTCCATATTGAAGCTCAAAAATTCATTATTATTATAAAAACAGTTACTTATTAGAAAATCCTTAATTTTAATTTTGAAGTTTCTCACAGAATTTAAATCCAGGCCACCTTTCTTGATATCGGAAAAGAGTCACACGGAATACTAGGAACCATCACTACAACAAAATAACCAGTAAAGATACTAATGCTCTGATAGAGGCCATAGTCAAATTTATCAAGATGTATCGCCGAGCGACGGCTGTCAAGTAGATGTGCCACTGCCAGCTAATAATGGCGTAGCGGTAATGATGATGATGAGCATGCAGCGCAGCAGCGTTCGACATTTGAAGCCATCACGATTGATGAGGGCTGCGCCAAACCACCACTGTTTCAAACACAATGGACATAACAATCGTCCTCTTTATTACATTCAGTTATGCAGCCGAAAACCAACAATATCGTTTGACAGTATTGTAATTTCCACCACTCTACTGCCGATCACTGGGGCAATCCTTTTTTTATCTTCTTTCTTGTTCTTCATTTTTCTTCTTATCCTCCTCCCTCCTCCTCCTCCTCCTTCTTGTTCTTCTAATTCTTTCTTTCTTCTCCTTCTTCTTCTGTCTTCTTCTTTATCTCTTCCTTCCTTCTCCTTCTCCTTCTTCTTCTTCTTCTTCTTCTTCTTCTTCTTCTTCTTCCTCTCTCTTCTCCTTTCTTTCCTCCCAGCTCCTCTCCTTCCTCCCTTCTCCTTGCCTCTTTCTCCCTTCCCCACCCCATTTTCTTCCAGTCTTTTCCACCTCTTGATTAATCAAATGGTGTCCATTGAAACGATTAGCGTCCAAGCGCAAATCATCATGAACCTATTGTCTGATCCATCATTACTGGAATCATTGTCTGTGGCTACATTTATTTTATCCCTTCCACTACAGCCACACAATCATTGGCTTCAACACTGATTGATGTTCTGTTGAAGATGTTATTGATCAACTTTTTGCTTGAAAAGAGTCTTGATAGTGGGATTTGCTCAGTTAACCACAGAGGTCTCAAGGACCATTCTTAGCATGATAGATTCACCTCACGTGCACCTGGCTCTTGAACCTCACACCGCTCTGGGCCAGTTTCTTGGTTATTTTGATTTATCTGTGTCGAGAAAGTAGCTCCACCATAAATCCTGCACCTATATGTATGGTGATTACTGGTTACTTCTAAACCTTCTGAGCCTCCACCTATGTGTGTAATTTTAACAAACTAGCATCTGCTGATTACCAATTATTGAACTCCTGTGTGTGTTACAGGAAACTGATTGTTTTATCAGAATTTTTCCATTTTAAATGATTATTTTTGAAAAAAACAAACCAAATAAAGTCGGTAAAATATATTGCCTTCGGCGCAAACTGCATCTGTATTATCAGTCTACCAACATCTCACGAACTTGAAATTCAGGCGTTTGAAAACCGTTTTACATTATTAATTAAGTTGATAGTGGGTTCATTAGTTTCCCTCAAATTAGCCTTCAAAACCAACTTGAGGCGTGCCTTCAACTCCCACAGCCTTTGCTTCCACAAAAACATAGCAAAAATAGAGATAGATCTCACGCTGTAAAGAGTGCTGGTCCTCTAATTTCAAGAATAAAAAGTATGGAGAAATGCATCTCATCTCTAAAATGCTGAGTGGGCAGAAATGTTTTGCTGCTTATGGTTTTTTTGTGGTAGGTGGTTCAACAGTTTAGGTGTGAGAGAATATTGGATATGGTAAAATGAAGAGAGAGATAGATGAATAAGATGAAAAGAAAGAAGAAGAAGAAGAAGAAGAAGAGGAGCAAGAAGAAAAGAAAGAAGAAAAAGAAGAAGGAAGAGAAGAAGAGGATGAAGGAGGAGGAGAATGAGGAGTAAAGGAATGAGCAAAAGGAGATAATCTACCTACACTCAGGCTTTGAGCCAAAAATCTTCAGTCAGATGCTAATGATAATTAAGAGCATGTCAGGTCTCTAGATTTATATTCAGCAATTTCCAACCTGTTACAACTCATTTTCTGGAAAATTATTCGCAGGAAAATGTTATTCTTCCCACCTCTGCCTCCTGTTTTTCAACCCCAAAACAAAATAAGAGTAATTTCTGCAGAGCTTTGACCTCTGTGACTTTGAAATAGCAGCAGATAAGATATGTTTAATAAAATTAGAGTCACTTCTTTTCTATTCCTTGTCCACTTTAGATTTCAAACTTTATGTTTTCATCCTATTTGTTTAAAGATTCTTTTCACTCTTTATTTAGTCTTTTCATCTCCATTTTCTCTGTTTTTCTCAATTTCTCTTTCTATTTTCAAGATTTTTGATTTCCTACATTATTTATTGTGTTTTTAGTGGATTTAAAAAAATAGAAGAAATTCTTTCTCTTCTAAACAACTTTTCAAATTAACAAGAGAAATCTTTTCTACTCCATCATGAATTTTGAATGTTCGATGCATCCGTTCACATTCTTTCTATATTAGCTGCTAATAACAGATTAGGTAGCATGGCCTCAAAAATGCTGACCTAGACAGAAATTTCGAAAGATACTTTGCGAAGATCAAGATAAGCTCATGAATTTTAATAGGGTTTGGATATAAAAACTGAAAATTAGTCATTTGGAATCTATGAATGACATTAAATTATTACCGAAAGTTAGTGATCTTGGTGTTTTTACCTTGATAGATGAGATGAATCTTGTTAAAATGTTTTAATGTGATTACGTGGTCACTGAAAGTTTCTGAGCCTCAGCTAGAAGCTTTCAAATTAGTTAAAATTCTTAACTAGATTTGAAAAATTATGAAATCAAGAATTGTTTATTTGAACAAAGATTATGATTATCATTCAATTAGAAATTTAATCCTATCAATAACTTCATATCATTTTTAGCAAAAACTAGAGAAATATCAGTATGCATCTTCAGAAGCTACTGGTTTCAATTTGTCAATAAATATGTAGAAATGCATTCAATTTATCAGTAAAATGATGAACTTCTTCATTAACAAATAAATTTGTCTGGTTTCTGGTTTCTGAGAGAAATTAATATAAATGAAAAATGTCTTGAATAAAGATACAGAATAATACTTTGTTGTACTCATTTAATAAATCTTGAGTTGATGCAGGATAATGTCTCAGTTTATATTTGTCAGCGCTTTATATCCAATATTTTAGATGACGAGTGAACGCCAAGTTATTATAAATGTTTCATTAGTATCATAGGAATGTCATGGTATTGGAAAAAAAGCACATTTTTCCGTATGAATTGTTAATATTGGAAATAAGTTATTTATAAGGATTTTATGTGTAGTAGTAAAGGTGACTTTGTGGTAGTTATTTAATTAATGTCTTGTAAATATCTATTACGTTTCATTGCTTTGTTACTTGTTTGAATCGCCATTCAAGGTTTGTAGAAACCGCCCATTGTGGGAGGAGCTTATATCTAGGCCAATGGCAGGCGTGGCAGGCCGTTCAACTCTCAATAGCTATGTCCCAATAGCTATGTTTCGACTTTCGTCATTTAGACGTTTCGTCATGCTTGTCGTCTTGCGCTACATGCATCCTATTGAAATTAGACGGGAAAACGAATGCTACAGCGCATGCGTCATGTGCTGCACAGCATGCGCTATGACGAAAATCGAAAAGCAGACACAAATCGACCAAGTGTGGACATAATTATGGAACAGCGCTCGGTCAAAAGTATAAAAGTAGGTAGAAAAGGATACTTTCTAAGCACTTCAAGATACCTACTTATAAATTATGCTGCTCTGTATTTTAGTTTCAGTTTACCAGAGATTGATAATGGTGTAACCGGTATCTCGTATAAATACCGGTATCCCGTTGTTTTATTAAATACTGGTTTTGACAACTTCAAGTCTTTGTATTCAGTATAATATACCGGGTGTTTGAAAAAGAACTCCCTAGTTTTAATGTGTCATAGAATCTGTAAAGAGTGATATACACAATTTAGCGTTTCAGGTGTTTGATTCAGCAACTCTCAAAGTTTTGTCCCCTGCAGTTGGTCACAGACCAGCTTGACCTTGGAGACGGCGCTAGGAACATTTCACGTTGTGTTCAGGAGTGCAGTGCGGTGCAATGGCTAATCCGCAACAAAAAGCGCAGTGTGTTATTTATTAGTGCAAACTGAGCCTGTTATAACAGTCCAATGTCTTCCCTTAAATGGAAAGATATTGAGGAGGAAAAGTGGCTGTGCTCAGAACAAGATGGCGCCCCTCCTCAATTTACAGTAACTATGCGCGGGTTTCTAGACACCAAGCTTCCGGGAAGGTGGATAGGGAGAGCTGAACAATTGCTTGGCCACCACGAAGCCCGGACCTAACCCTCTGTGCTTTTTCTTTCTTTGGGGCCATGTAAAAAATGTTGTGTATAGTAAAAATCCGAGACGTAAACCATTTACGGGAATGAATCGTCATGGTGGTTGGGACAGTTACACCTGATATGTTGATGAATACATGGCGAGAATTTGATATCGTCCTCGATGTGCAGGCATCAAAGGATCCCATGTTGAAGTTTTTTCACTGGATGTTAAACAAAACTTCAGTTCCTCTCTTTCACTGTATGTGTACTTGTTGATAAGTTTTTTCATTAATTTCATACATTAAATTTATACTCAAACTAGGGGAGAGTTCTTTTTCAAACACTTAAAAATTTTGTATATACTCGAATACAAAGACTTGAAGTTGTCAAAAACCAGTATTTAATAAAACAACGGATACTGGTATTTATACGAGATACCGGTTACACCATTATCAATCCTGCAAACTGAAAACTAAAATACGAATTTATGAGTAACTTATAAGCATACATTATAATATTACTTATAATATTGTATCTTTTTTCTCTTATATCTCTTGTACTATTTCTCTTGTATTATTATAACCTATTGTCAAACTATTATGTAAAGGAGACAGATTTATGAGTAACTTATAAGAATACATTATAATATTATTTATAACACCATACTACTCTGATCTCACTTTCAAATAGGCTACTATTATTATAAGAATAAGTTGAATGAGCATTTCCATACCTAAAATTACATAAAAAAACACCGAAAACTACTTGACTGGCAACGTGTAAACAAGTGCTCATACGATTTTACAAAAAATCCACCATCTCGCTTCTTGAACAGATGATTGATGTTCACTTGTCAGCTCTTCAGCTCTTCAACAAGTTTCAGGAATAGCACAAGAAGGCGGCCACATTCTTGGGAGGCAGAAACCAAACCACAAGAAGGCATTCTCAGCCTCTTGGCATGACCGCTCCTTGCTACGAAAACTTGAAACGGTGGTGCCTCAAGTTATTCGCGAATTTGCGGACGTCCCTCCTTACCCCAAAACAGCTACCCGCCCCGAATTTACAACCCCCCCCCCTCCCAAAGATAACCCAAATTTGGGGATCACCCCCTCAAAATACATCTAATAACCAGCTCCTTGTGGTTCCCGGATCTAAGGTACTAGAGTTGAGCCTGTTTACAGAACAAGCTGTGAATGATTAAGTTCGTGGTTTGTGTCTCTTGATAATTTCTCAACCCTTCCCCCTCCCTTAATCTCACCCCCCCACAACCACCCTCAACCCCTTCTATGTCTCACGGGATCTATGCTGGCTCAGGTTGATACTACTTTATTGAGAGGACCCACCACCCCCCGAGATAAACTTTGATGCAATGTATAGCTTGCTGTCGCTAACTTGTAATTCTATTCAATACGTCCATATTGGTTCCTCCATTGGGAGCCTGGCTAATCGTTAGTAAGGCTAGTCTGTCACAATATTGTGAACTTGACGTTGTTATGACACTGTATGTGTGTTTTGTTGACAATAAATTATTTGATTGATTGATTTGATAATAAAAATGTAGTCTGCATTGATGATGATTTCACTTCAGTCAATAAGATTGCGCTAAGAAAATGGCAGATGTACAACAAGATGGCGGATTTCAAGTTATCAGTCGAAGTGACGATAAGTGATGTAGGATACTCATCCACGTAGCTTACGACGACTATTACGCATCGTAAAAATGTAAACACCTGTGAATGTAATATACGTTTTTCTAGTAATTCATTTAATATTGTAATATACACTCTAATATTCACATTACATATCTAATATATAGAGGTGAAGTATACCACGCTTCGCCACGGCTAATATAATATTCACATAATATAATACAATTCCTACAGTTACCAATTAAACTAGACCGTACAAGTTGAAACCAAATTATTGAACACTTGATTGTAAATATAATATTTTTTAACGGTGAACAGTGAATGGTTGATTGAAAATATCGCAATATTTTATTCCAGACTCCAGAAAGGTGAAATTGTTTGAATTTTCCAGATGAATTCATATCGAAATACTGCTGGGGAGTCTACAATCTACATTTCCGAAGAATCCTCAAGTTCCAGCTCCATTGGTTGCCAGTGTTCTCGAATTGGTCACATGGCTAACAGAGTTACAGAAACACGCACGACGCTGTTTCCTGATCACTGGAGCGAGAAAAAAACGCAAACACCACTCTGCGAAACGTTGAAACCGGGCATCAGGCTGGCCAGTTTCGTTTGTGTCATCCTTGTGTAGAAATGTCACTCTGTTTGTTGATTTACATCGTGATGTTGGCAGACCTGCAGAGCAGGGGAAGGACGGTGGAAGGGGAAGAGGGTTTGAAGAGGCGAAGTTGTGACAGGAATGCTTTTGTGAATATAATTTTTAGTTTTACACATTTTTTGAGCAGGAATGTTTGATGAAAAGGTATAGCCTACTATAGTAGAATTTTTTAATTTGGCCAATGTTGAGAGACTCCATAAGTTTGTTTCCTCATTTGTAAACAGCTGATTCATCCGCCAAATTAAAAAAAGTCTACTGAATCATTCATAATTTTCCACTGCAAAGAGATGAAGTACCGTAAGAATTTTTCAATTTATAGTAAAGATGGTTCATTTTGTTTACCAGGTTTTGCTGGTTACAGTCTAGGTACCTCATTACAGCTTTATATGACGTTTAAAGTGTAGGGTAGACTATAAGAAATCATTCAATATAATCAGGCTATTTCGATATTGTTTAGAGTACGAATATCATTTTACTGAATAAGAAGACTTGATGTTGTAAAAACCACATATTTAATTGAACAACGAGATACTGCAGTTTTGGTTGTGAATTTATATTCGTGACCGAGCGTTGTGATTGGCAGTTGAATGGCCTATCAAGGTGAAGGGCTGCCATTGGCCTAGATAAGCTAGATAAGTTCGTTCACCTTGATAGGCCATTCAACTGCCAATCACAGCGCTCGGTCACGAGTATAAATTCTGCTACACTGTACAGTTCTAGTTACTAGAGATTGATAATGGTGTAACAACCGAAACTGCAGTATCTTGTTGTTTTATTAAATATGTGGTTTTGACAACATCAAGTCTTCTTATTCAGTATGGATAACTACCACAACATCACCTTCACTACTACACAGAAAAATATCATTTTACCTTTGAAAATTGTGAAAAGTTGTAATGATTTTTGACTAGCAGCCACCCGTGCTTCGCTATGGGGTCTCAGAAATCCCGTTGAGGTTTAGGATATTAATTTGTGTGAAATATATAATCGGTGTGTGCGAATAAATGAATAGCGAAGAATATGTTGTTATAAAATAATAATGTAATTAACTATCACGTTTCGACGAGGTCTTGGCTGCCTATAATAAAGTGGTCCTTCAATTTATCGTATTACCATCAGCCTTCACGCACAAGTCTAAGGCTCATCCGGGCATCAATCTCACATAAAAATAGTGACTTCCCCAAAAAGGAATAATGACAGACTATAATCGATAGAAAAAACTCATTTTGTATTCCAAGAAACTCTGCTAACAAAATAATTAGTTTTGGTACAAGAATGAGATCTTTATTATTATCAACAAAATAAATCTTTGAAAACATGATCAGAGTGTGAATAAGTTAATTTTCCAATCGAAATGAGCTCCATAATGAGGTTTATAAGTTCAAAACTTCTGTTTGTCTGATAACTTTCCCGATACAATTTTCATGGTGATTTGGTTGCGAAGTTTGGATTCTAGCAAAGTTTTGTGCTTAGTGGGGCATACCTTGGGACTTTGCTGTAACCGTATTGAAGTTTCATCGACTTGTTTTATTCTGTCTGGTCTTTTCGTGACGTTGAACGCAAATTGAGCCGTATTGCAGTGCTTACAAATATTTTGAGATTCGGTTGGTTTGCTTCAATCTTTACTAATCCGCTAACAGAATCAATCTACTGTATTGCTTGTGGATTCAGAAAATGAAATTAAATTTCCTATGACTTTGCTGACAACAATCTATTGCTATTGATTAACTTTCTGTGTAGTATAGTGAAGGTGACATTGTGATAGTTATCCATACTGAATAATTATAAGAAACATATTAGAGATTAGAATAAACAGAATGGAGATTCTAAGGTTAGGCGTACACCGGTTAGTCAAGACAAGACAAGACGATATTACGTTTAGTCACAGTGACATAGTTGCCAGCTAAAACACGATTAGTCATTGCATCAGTGTGCTGCTTCATAAGCAGCTATGTGAATTACTGTGACTAAACGTGACTAATGTCGTCTTGTCTTGTCTTGACTAACCGGTGTACGCCTAGCCTAACATTGCTGAACATTTTGATCACAAACAGTCACAAGTTCAAGGCCGAGGAGAATGTTGAGTTTCTGCATTTGAATAGCAAAGGCAGATAAATGCACATTCTGGAGGCTTCAGAAATAACAATGGTAACTAGGAATGATCCAAATTACAATAATTTTAATGACCAGATTCATTTCAACCAGTACAATACTACAAATCTAGTTTTATCATAGTCTAAGTTTATTTGTTAATGAATTTTCTTGCTCTTTTTATTCCACAATGTTCTCTCAACGCATTCTTATTTATTCAATTTGTGTCCTGTAAATATCTATTACCTTCTTTAGCTTTGTTACTTGTTTGAATCGCCATTGCTATGACGTTTGTAGAAACCGCCCATTGTGGGAGGAGCTTACATCTAGGCCAATGACAGGCGTTCACCTTGATAGGGCGTTCAACTCCCAATCACAGCGCTCGGTCACGAGTATTAATTCTGCTGCACTGTATTTTAGTTTTAGATTACCAGAGATTGATAATGGTGTAACAACCGAAACCAAAACCGGTATCTCGTTGTTTTATTAAATATATGGTTTTTACAACTTCGATGCCCGGTTTTTCAGTCGTTCAATAAACTTATTGAATCAATAACTTTTTTTGCATTTGAAAACACATGGTTATTGATTCAATAGTGCTATTGGATCCATAAACTGTCTATTGAGCGACCGAAAAACGATCACAAGTCTTCTTATTCAGCTATAGATTAGGTAATAATTGATGATTGGAAGAGGTGTGAATGATTGAATGAATGGAAATTAAGACATTCTATTGGGGACCTCATAGACAAAATAAAGACATCCTATTTTGGACCTTATAGACAAAATGAATACATTCTATTAGGAATATGAAGATAAGTCACTACAAAAGAAAGAAGAAAAAGAAGAAGGAGAAGAAGGTATACAGTAGGATTCATTTAGGCCCCTGTCAGACTAGGCTTTTCGTCACGCGCGTTTTGTAATATGAGCCCACGCGCGTTCTGGTAACAGTCGCGTTTTGATGCGCGTCTTGTGAAGCGCGTTCTCTCAACTACGGTCAGTGACCCTAGAACCTAGATGAGTCGACACTCATATTTTCGCTACTATTCTTAATTAATTCAATCAATTACTCAATTTATAATTTTATTGATTCAATCATACACTCGTATGTCATATTAGTGACTGGATGGCCGCCAATTATAATGGAATTACATTGCAATCTATTAATTTCTCAATAATTATTGAAAATCACTGCCATCTGCACGATAAGATAAGATAAGATTATTATTATTCATGTAGATAACAATAATTATAACTGCTTAGATACTAGATTACAAAATATATAAGTATAAGAAATATAATACTAGTAATTTCATGAAATGAAACTTATAATTTTCAACAATGTAAAATGCAATCTAATAATGTGAACAGAAGTGAGATTTATCTACATGAACGAAGTTTGACATTTAAATGTCCATTCTGGAAAAAGGATGTCAAGGCTGATTTGTCAACTTTATTTCAAGTCAACAAATTGAGAAGATGATTTTTCATGGAAGTGCATTGCATTACAGTATATTATATTGATTTATCAACGCTTGTAAAGTGGATAAAACTTGAGAAAATATTATATTTCAATTTTTAATATTTTATAAAATATTTTTGATTATCTCTATCTTCATTAGTCAAAAATAAGAAAAGTAAAATATAAAATAAATCAGATAATCTCTTTTTTATAAAGAGTTCTGGAACTGTAAACTGTTCGAAATAATTTTTCTCATACAATAATAATTATTAATTTATCCTACAATTATATACAATTTATACCATAATTGCAAATTTACTAAACAAACCAAACTAAGGAATGAGAAAGCATACTTATGATTACTTGTGAAAGTTATCTAGGTAAAGTACTACTGCTTTTCTAGATAAAATTAAGTAACCAATCTATAAAATGAACATGTAAGAAAAATCCTTTATTTTGATTATTTTTGAGAATCGACCTCGCACATTTATAATTCGAGGGTGCTGAATCCGAATCTGAAATCACAATTCCGCTATCTCCAATATTGCGCAATTTAGATTTTGGTGAAGATTTCGCCACGCGCGTCGTCGCGCAGCCCAGTGTGACAGGCTGTCAAGCGTTCTCATTAGATTCTCATTACGTTAGCCCGGCTGACCGGGAAAGCGCGTCATACATGAAGCTGGCTGAGACGCGGATAGTCGACCGGGACGCGCTTGATGACAAAACGCGCGTGGCCTCAAAGCCTCGTCTGACAGGGGGGCAAGCGATCTCATTACATTTACATTACGGGACCTCAGATGACCGGAACGCGCTTGGGCTCATATTACAAAACGCGCTTGAAGAAAAGCCTAGTCTGACAGGGGCCTAACGGTGAATAAAGTGCAAAGTACGTGATATTTCAACGGCGCTATCTTTCTCTCAAAAAGTGAGATTCGATTTGAGATTACGTTCTCGCTCATCGTATCACATTTCTTATCAAGAAGAAAGGCCAGAAAGGGAAAGAAGGACAGCTAAAGAATGATAAGAGAAATAGGAAGAAGTAGAAGGATGAGAAGAAGAAGAAGAAGAAGAAGAAAAGAAGAAGAAGGAGGAGGAAAAGAAGGAAAAGAAGAAAAAAAAGGGGAAGAAGAAGGAGAAGAAGAAGAAGAAGAAGAAGAAAGAGAGGAGAGAAGAAGAAGAAGAAGAAGAAGAAGAAGAAGAGGAACAAGAAGAAGAAAAGTGATAAGAAATACGCTGTGATGTATAGTGCGCTGTTTAAAATTTGGCCACGAAAACATCGCTGAAGGAACAAAAGACCCGCTCCTCTGCCATATTTCTTAAGCCAATAATCATAAATTTTCACAAATTTCGTTTTTGGATTGAGTTGTTTTCGTCTATGAGAACCGTTTTACTAGATTAGTACCGTATATATACAAATTGACCTTGAACTATAACTGTACTATGAGAGTGCTCACACAAATATAAATTGGATAGACTCAAAAAATATAGGCAAAATCTATTTACATAAGTAAATAGATAAATACTTGTTGTCTGTATAAATGAAGATGATGATGATTACATAAGTATCCTTGGCGAAGCGTGGTATACTTTTTTAGTCATCAATAAGTATACCACGCTTCGCCACTAATAAGTATCTTGCATGTAGAATTGGAGTACCACATGATTGTCTTCCTCATAGTTATACCTCAACCATGAGCGTCATTTCAGCTTCTAAACTGGGGTGGCAAGCTCTGCCAGGAATGTGGATTTCAAATTTTGAATTCGAATGTTCATAAACAGTGGTCTGACTTATATAGGCTATATATATATGTCATAAACTGCTAAAGGGTGTAGAACTGTAGAATTTGGAGAATGAATTAATTTTCTTATATTTTGACAATTACTCTCTTAAATCAAACCCTTTCTCATGTTATTTTTTCAGCTATAAATAGAGGAAATCAAAAATACCCATCAAATGGTGTATTGAATTTGTTGATTACCGGTTTGAAGGTTTTCAAAGTGATGTTGAGTGAGAGGTATGAATATTCATTTTTGATTGGTCGACGGTTCAAAGTGTATCTGATTCTAAATTCCGCCGGTAGGTGGCAGCAGTTACTGGGTGATTTTGTTATTCTTGTTTAAATGGTTTCCAATAGACACGCCTCTTTGCTACGCCTACTCTCTCTTCTGATTGGTCGATAGTTAAAAGCGTATCCAATTCTAAATTCCGCCGGTAGGTGGCAGCAGTTACTGGATGATGTTATTATTCTTGTTTAAAATGGTTTCCAATAGACACGCCTCTTTGCTACGCCTACTCTCTCTTCTGATTGGTCAATAGTTAAAAGCGTATCCAATTCTAAATTCCGCCGGTAGGTGGCAGCAGTTACTGGGTGATGTTATTATTGTTGTTTAATATGGTTTCCAATAGACACGCCTCTTTAAACTTTAATTTTTCACTTGTTTGCAAATAACTGAAATTATTACTGCTTGATTACTTCTGATAATACGAGTTTTGGGGTAGAAAAAAAATGGATTTGGGAATTCTGGGGTGGCAACTGCCACCCCTTGCCACCCCCGAATGACGCCTATGACCTCAAGCATATACTAACAAAAAGAACATGAATTATCTCTTGCTATGAGAATGAATTATCTTTAATGATGAATTATCTCTGTCACAATCTAGGGCATTGGCCAACTTCTATCACTCTTTTTAATTTGTATTTTCACCAAAATATGAATATTTATTAGATTTCTTGCAGGAAGATGTTTTCTGAACGATAGGAACTTAAAAAATAATATCATTATTTGGTTAGCTCTGCTCGTATATTTCACTATTGTCTATTATATTGCCATTGTTGTACGTTTAAACTTGGACGGATACATGTATGAGAACCTGGTTTAAGATATTTGTATATTTATAAACAAACACCTCAAATAAAATCTTGTTTATTAAGAAGTATCTATGAGGAATTGTTGAAGAACCTATCTGAAAGCTACGTTTTGAAAGGTTTGAAATATTCTAATTGATTATAATACTTTGTAATATTTTTCAATATTCTTAACGTTCATTCTTTTATGATATTTATAAGTCACACAAATATTCATACATGTGTATACTTATACTGTATAGATTAAGCGTAGCCTACCTATAATCACCATATCCCGAACTGACAACAATAATCTCCATTGCGAATCAACATCAAATAATATGACATCACACATTTCCCATGGTATCCGGTAAAATGACGTCACAGTGATGCTTTTAATATTATAATATCACGAGTTGGCGCCTCATGAGTGGTGTGTGGTTTGGGAGGAGAAGGATGAGAAGCAGCTGACATTCTGCCATCGAAGATAAATGAGACTTTGAGCGCGAAAATGAAATTCTTCGGCGAGTGTGAGGGAACTATAGGTTGATAAATACTGTAGAAAGAGAAGACGTGATGAGAAAGAGAAGGGGGAGAGAGAGAGTGATAGTGTTGAAGGGTTGAGAGGAATTCGAATAGACAGACTTCTGTAAATAATAGGGGGTCGGATGTCATTATAGGGCCCCCCTTAAGGATGGGGGCTGCTTATAAAAACGTCTCAGAAGTGTGGGGTTGTATCAGCGACCACATAGAATAGACGGAGCATGCAGGCAGACTTTTGAAGCCAGCTCTAGCGTCAATACCCAACCATGATGGCGGCGGCCTTGAGTGAGTCACTCCAGTAGCGAGCGCTCCGACAAGGTCACGCTCAGTTCTGCCATTGAATATATATCCTTTGGATATATAAAGGATATATATATATATTCAATGGTTCTGCCCAGTTGTCCACACACTGCAGTGCTAATTTAATCAACCGGCTGTCACTGTCTCACTGAATTGTTTTATTGAATGGCGTTTTAGTATCATACTGCACTACAATGCCAGCGTATTGCATTGCTTATGGATGCTTCAATAAAGGAGGAAACGTTGAAGGAATAACATTTCACAGGTTAGTATATTGTAGGTAGTGTATAATTGGTGTAAGTATATAGTCTGATCGCACAAAGATTTTTGTAGAAAATATTCAGCACTACAATTTGAGACCAAATTTATAATTTTTGAACCAAATACAAACCGAACTGGAGTACTTCTTCCATCTTGCCCGAGTAAAATCTTTGTGCGATCAGACTATATTAAGTGTTTAATACTATTACTAAATTACTATTTAAGGTTGGAAAACGACACTTAATACTATAATAATAATTATCTTTTTATTATAGTGTAGTACACTATTGTATTGCTGGTACGCAGTACGGATTACTGGGACTACACGCACTGCATTTTAATAGCTTGTAAATATCCTGTTATTAATTATGACATTTCCTGCTGTTTGATTTTCAGAATTGGTTAACCGAATGAAAGTATTGGGCACGCACTGCATTTTAATAGCTTGTAAATATCCTGTTATTAATTATGACATTTCCTGCTGTTTGATTTTCAGAATTGGTTAACCGAATGAAAGTATTGGGCATATAAAATTGTTCTGTGTTCAGAGCTCTGTTGATAATTAAGAGTTAATGTGATATCATAAATAATGAAGAGGAAGCATTCATTATTGATTATTATTTATTGTTATAAGCAAAAAATTATTTTTGAATAGTCAGTCTGCAACAGAAATTGCTCTACTTTGCGTTTCATGGAATTGGATGATTATTTTTGCAAGATTGTAGAATATGGATGAGATGAGTAGCTTTATTTTATGCTTATATGTAATTTTCAAACAGCTCTCAAATCAAAAAATCAAATCGCAATCCAATGTTCACTTGGTAAGAATAACAAAAGGATAGAGTGATTTATTAAGTATAATTATTCCCATTATTATTGTCGATTAGCTGATTAGAGATTTAATTATTATGTGAAATATATAGGCAAATCTATAGTTGGAATATATAGCTTCAATTATTACGTGAAAATATATAGGCAAATCTATTATTGAAATGGTTCTTGAGAAAAAGGTACACACATTATGTTTTAGAGGGAAGAGCTCGGAGTTGAGGCGAACGGAATTAATCGGAGCGCTTCGCCTCGTTTTCTCGTCTATGTTCTACCGAGAATATCAGGAGAATGGCTGATCTTAGAAAAAAAAGTTCAAATGAAAATAAAATTCAACTTTTATCTAAAACTTTCTCGCTTACGAAACTTGCCTACCCTAAAGATGAAAAATTTCCTCGCTTACCAACTTTTTCATGTCACGTTTTCAAATGTATGAAAAACTTTCAACTTTTTTTACTCGTAAAAGTTGAATAAACTGGAAACTGGTAATTTGAGTAACACCATTAGAATCAGTGTTTTATTAGGTATAAGAACACCAAATTTGAAAATTTTAACTTAATCCTAAGGGGACTAAACGACGATGTATTTGAAACTCGCGCACTACAATTTTGAGCTTCTGTGAGCTCCATTTCGCGTTTCTATACCTAACCATGATGGCGGAATTGGCTTCACCACCCGTAATGCTGTAGTAATAGGATCGCTCCGTCTATTATACTATGTGGTCGCTGGGTTGTATTCAATTACATAATTTATTCGAATCCAATTCAGCGTGGGCCCTTCTTTACAATTTGATCTTGGCAACAAGAAAAATGTCATTTGAATTCGTTGAGAGTGAAAAAGTATTACATTTTTCTGTTGGGGTCATCAATTATTAATGTAAGCTTGAAAGATCCAGAGTCAGGTATGAGAATGATTGATACTCTTGCTCTTGCTTCAATTTATTGTCAATGAGAACCCCCTATATTATAATGATGCATAGTCATAATATAACAAATTCATAACGAATCACTACCTCAAGGTACGTTTGGTTTCGAAAACATGTATGAAATATTTTAGTTATGTGAGATACGTGTTCAGTTAGCAAAGCCAGAAAAATTAGCTTACAAATTAATCTGTTAGCACCAATGATCTTCAACAATTCCTCATACATTTGAATGAACAAAATTTTGCTTCGACATCAGATTTTGTGACATGTCTGTTTCTTGAACAACTATCTCAAACATATAATATAATTTCAGGAATTATGTTTTTATACAGCGAATCATTAACAAATTTCTTCATTTTTCTATACACTCCATTATTACAAAAGCAAGCGAGATACAAAGAAGAAAGTAGGAATAATACAAACTTTGTATTTAAGGAAAGTGATCGAAGTATCTTACAAAGAGAAGGAAATATCCCAGCCTATACATCTAATTAGTGTATAGTTACTTGAAATTTGAAGTCCTACATCTTGATAATAATTATTACGATGAGAAATATTGAACCTGAATTTGAAGCCCAGACACTTATTATCGCAAATCTTATAAAGTATTATAAACCCTTTTTTGAAGCCAGCATATAATAAAGGCTTATTACAAAGCCTAAACTCCTTGAAAACATACACCCACATCCGCTAATTCTTCTAATTCATTCTTGGAGGAAGACTCATACTTGAGTATAAGCACAGAGAAAAGACTAGGGAGTATGCGTTCTCTGTGGTATAAGTTATACTTGATATATTTTGCTCCAGAGAAAGACCCTCGATCAAGCCCGAATACGGAAGCATCTCTTTGGAACATTCCGTTTCAAAGTTGAAATAAGCTCAAGAAGGACTTAATTACTTCATGAATATTTATAATATTTGAAGCAGCGATGATTAGTAGAAATAAGAAGCGAATATTGTTCTCATGGAGGTGCTCACACAGATACAGTTGCCTTTTGAGATGAATAGCGTTTGTTGCCATGGAAGCATTCGTACAGTTCGCGTTGAAAGCTGAAGTATTTGTTTTTATGGAGGTATTCACGCAGGAAAGAGAATTAGAGTAGCGAGGATCTTGTTGCAACTTTAATAGCTTGTTTAAATTACGACGGATCTTCA
This sequence comes from Laodelphax striatellus, assembly GCA_017141395.1. Classification (NCBI taxonomy): domain Eukaryota; kingdom Metazoa; phylum Arthropoda; class Insecta; order Hemiptera; family Delphacidae; genus Laodelphax; species Laodelphax striatellus. The sequence goes on from CM029536.1 coordinate 33,850,195, forward strand.
TTCAGAGCTTCGTGAATGAAATATGCTTTCTGATAGCTCTTTAGAGAAGATGTAGTCAGAATAAGAGAAGTAATTCGATAATTTTAGTAGATATCATTTTATTATCGTTCATTTATTTATTTATTTATTCACAATTGTCACGTTACATCAATTCATGAGTTTCACTCAAATGATAGGTGACATGTCAATGCTTAAACTAATGTTATATCTAAATTATAAATAGTACATCATGAATTACATTTATTACATCATTAAAAATTTATCATGTTCAGAATCAAAATTATATATGTTTTTCTATCAGAATCAAGTTTCTATATTATATTCGTGGTTATCTGTACAAAGTTGGAACTTGTCAGTATTCATTTTAACAAAAGTCAATAACTGATAAATGCATGAATCTCTAGCTCTTAATCCGCAAACAATTTTAATATCTTCTTTGAAGAAGAGTTTCAGAATATTGTACCGTCATAATAAACTCAAGAGAGTTCGTATTCATTTAGTTGATTTATTCATTGATTTAACGAACCTAAGTACCAAATTTCAACATTTTCTGCCAGTTAGTTCTCGAAAAAGCTGAGAAAACGCACAAAATCGCTAGAAAAACGCGAATATTGGGCGTATCTTTGGGATGTTTTCAAAATCCGTTCTTAGTGCACGTCTAAAGCTCCAACTGAACATGCATGCCAAATTTGAACGCATTTGGTTTAGTAGATTTTTAGCTCTGCTGATGAATGAGTGAGTGAGTGAGTGCCATTTCGCTTTTATATATATAGAAGAATAATGGATGCAAGTTTAAGTTATTATTGGCGAAAGAATGAATGAACACAGACATTTTTCCATTCTATGTCACCTCTTCCATTCAATAAGACCTGTACACGTTCTACAGTGTCATGCACAGCAATTAAAATACAAAAATGTGGCTCACACAATAGCTTTCCAGATTCGCCTCACTGGAAATTGTGAATTAATCAATCACAATGCATTGTAGTGGCGCTAAGTGCGCCCGAGGCTTGCTATTGGCTGTGCTAATGGAAGCTCTCGACCAATCAACAGGCCGCATTTTGGGGCCTCTCTAATCCCAGCCGGGTCCGTTCACATTTATATTGTATTGCATTGCCAAAAGTGCGAGTCGCCTGTAGCAGTGATTGCGATGCGTTTATTCCGTATCGCATTCTCTCTCTCTCACTCTCTCTCACTTGCTCTCTCTTTCTCTCACTGTCTCACTTTCTCTCTCTCTCAATATGGTTGAGTGTTGATGGGAAGGATGTCCTTGCACATCCTTCTCCAAGAATGGACATTTATATGTCCAAACTCCGCCATTTCATGAAGATACAAAATCAATTACTTTTATTTTCAATGACGTTCATTTAATAAAATATATCATACTAGTATTAAGTTGTATTAAAAAATCTTGAATTAAAATTTATACCTATATATTTTCATTTAAAATCTTTCTTACTCCATGTTTTCAGTTAATCTTATGCTGTCAATACTATTTTTAAATGACGTTCATTGTAATGACTTTCATGACCTAGAAATTAAGCGACATATTTTGTCATCTGCGTGAATAAAGTGATTATTCTATTCTATTCTCTCTCCTTCATCATATATTTTTCTTTCATCGGTCTCACTTTTCTGTTCTAGGTCTATTCTCTCACAATCAATCATGTCTCTCTTTCTCTTTAACTCTTTCTAAATAATTTAAGTGATACACTCAGTTATAGATATTCCAAACTTGATCCTCTGCACTTGAATGATCCACACTTGAATGTCCATGCTGAAGCTTCTAGAACAATTCTAGATGATAAATGTGGCGGGGGGTTGGGGATGACGTCACTGTGTCCCAGAAAAATCTATCTACTCTCATCAATATACTCTTCAATTAACAAGAAATCAAAATAAATAGATAAATGCAAATAGGACAAGCAGTCTACAATACAACGCTACTTTACAACCCATTCTTGCCAATCAACAAAATGAATAGTCGTCTGTTTGCATGCAGATTTGCGCAGAAACTATATCACTGAGATGAAAAATATATTCTTGGAGATGGTGTATTAGGAGATGAGATATTTGCGAGTAATACATTGTTCTGCAGTGGATATACATTTCTCATTTGATTGCGGGAATAAAGTAGAAGACATCTTTTTTGGCAAGCGAGTAGTTGCTATCGTTGCGAAAGTGATAAAGCTGATTCTCAGCCAAAAACGGGCAGAGATGGAAGGATGTGGGAGATATGAGGTGGGCTTGAAGAAGGAGAAGGGTGGTGAAAAGGAAGGAAAGATAATATTTCTGAAGGGGTGGGAAGATTTGAAGAAGAATGAGAAGTAGCAGGAGGAGGAGGAGGAGGAGGAAAAAGAGAAGGAGGAGAAGGAAAACTATAACTAAACTGGAACTAAACTGAAACTAGACTGTAACTGGAAGGAAACTGAAATTTATTTGAACGGAGACTTGAAACGGATTCTAATCGGGAACAAAACTGGAACTAAATGTAAATATAACGGAATCGGAACAGAAAAGAACTTTTGATGGGAAGATGTGAGTTTATCCTACTTGTATCTTTCATCTCAGAAAAGAAGGAGTTTTCAGTTCATGAGCATGGTCATGAAGTCCTAGACTAAAACGGGTGGCTACCGTAGCATCGACAAACGTTTGTCTCGACAGGTTAGTGAGTTAGCAGCATAGAAAGCCGTTAGTACATAGTGTCGAGGCTAAGGTTTGTCGATGCTACACAAACGTAAGTGGTTACCCGTTTTAGTCTAGGACTCGGCTCAATCCCGAGCTCATGAACCGGCCCTTAGGGTTCTATGAGTTAATTCTAATGAAGATGAGGGTAGAAAATATAGTTTTATTATGCTGTAAGATGAATGTTGACGAATACCGTACCGTACCATATTTGAATAGGAAAGGTAGGAGAGGATAGAGTAGAAAAGGATAAATAGTAAGAGAGGGTAAAGCAAGAGGATAAATAGAAAGAGACGATAAAGCAATAGGATAAATAGTAAGAGAGGATAGTTAGAGAAACAGAAATGATTACAGCTGTTGATCATGCTAGTTTATTCTATGGCTCATGATACGCAATTTGCAGGTTGGCTAGCGCATTTGGAAAATTTGATAAGGAACGAAGATTGCAAACTAGGAATAGTATTCGAAATCCTCAGATGTAGAATTTCTCTTCACTTACACCTTTTTAGGTGAGCTAGGCTACCTATCTCATCTGTCATCATGATCCTTCAGAGTAGAAGAGAAGAAGAAGAAGAAGAAGAAGAAGAAGAAGAAGAAGAAGAAGAAGAAGAAGAAGAAGAAGAAGAAGAAGAAGAAGAAGAAGAAGAAGAAGAAGAAGAAGAAGAAGAAGAAGAAGAAGAAGAAGAAGAAGAAGAAGAAGAAGAAGAAGAGAAGAAGAAGAAGAAGAAGAAGAAGAAGAAGAAGAAGAAGAAGAAAAGGAGAAGACTGAGAAAATTAGATGAGCAAGATGAAGAACAACAAAAGCAAGAACAAGAAGAGGTGGAAGGGCCAGAGAAGCAAGAAAAACAAGAACGTGAAGAAGATGGAGAAGAAAGAGATTTTGGATTAGGAGAGCAAGGAAAAGGAGAACAAGATTGAGAAAGAAAAGTGGATGAAGTTGTCGCAGAGGAAGGGAAAAGAGTTGTAGAAGAGAGAATTGTGGAAGAATAAAGAGAAGAAGAAAAGAGCTAGGACAGGGAAAGGGAAAAACGAATAAGAAAGGTCACAAAATAGATTCTTGATTTTGAGATGACAGCGCTGTTGAAGCAAGAAGTTATGACAGGTATGACAGTTATAACAGTTAGGACAATATTTTGAGCACCGGTAAAGGATTCAAATAATTTACGAATATTACTATGATATAGCAGGATCAATTTAACTTGTCAGAAAACAGCTGTTTCGAATATCAATATCAAAATACTTAACCTACAAATGTTGAATCTCGCAGATTATTGAAAAGGTCTTTTAAAAAGGTATTATTTGAAAGGTCTTCTTTAAAAGGTTTTTAAAAGACTTAAAGGTCTTCAAGACTTTCAAGCCTTTGGATTATTGTGTCAAAATCACTGTTCACTTATTACCGAACCAGCTGTTTTCTGACAAGTTAAATTAATCCTGCTATAAAGAGTGTAATACACTATAATTATGGTTCTGACGGCTTCTCTTCTCTCACCTTCTCCTGTATCTCTTCTCTTTTCCTCTTCCGCCCCTTCTTTTCCTCTTTATTCATCCATTTTTATCATTTTCTCCACTCTTACCTTGCTCCAAATTTTTCACAAACAATTCCCCCCCCTGACCCAAATCTAGCATCCTTTGTTCTCTTGAAACAAAAGTTGACGATCGTTAATGATCATTAGCGTCATCTATGAGTCACTGAAAGAAATGTGGAATATTTTGTTATTATTCCCACATCCATTCTTCTTTGTTTCTACCTGGCGAACAGCTTTCTTCTCTAACAAAAAAAAATCATCTTTGATGTATCGATATCATATTTCTGATGAGCTGGTGTTTTTTTTCTATCTTTCCTTGTATATTTTGAATGATTTAACATTATCCACAGTTCAAAGTGATTGAATGATTCGAGATCATGGGAATATTACCGAATTCGAATAGTGAATTAAGAGTTTCATACCTCAGAGCAAATATTCTGGTAGTTATCATTTAGTGGCGAAGCGTGGTATACTTATTTGGTCATCGCCGGGTATATTTCCTATAGGACCACATAATTATACCACGCTCCGCCACGGTTATCATTATAAGAGCTAATTTGTGATTTGGTATGATTATGATTATTATGAAAATTCACAATATTGCTTGACAAGTATCATAAATCTCATTAACCATAGAATATATGTCTATGACCTTGACAGATAATCAACTCATAACAGCTCTTTACATAATAATTAAAGTATTTAAGAATTTATGATGCAGCCTTATTAATATTTTACAGTGGATTAAATTATTAAACATTTTGAACATGGAAGAAAGTTGTAATGGAAGTGATCCATTTTCAATCCGGATGCAATAGCAAAGTGAATGAGCTAGCTAGCTATACAGTGCACAGTCTTGATGACAATATCCAATCACATCACTTACATCATGCTCAGCAACGGACAATTTAATATTCAGGATTAATTCGTGTAATGCATTCTCGCAGATCCATTGTGACAATCCGGCACTCTCGTGGTGGTGGAAGGGAGAGGGGAATAGAGTGTGTGTGAGTATGCGAGAGAGAGACCTCAGCTTTGGACTATAACTAGGCTTGTTGCAAACTTTGAAATTAGCCGATATCCTAGAAGCTCTAGGCTCTCTATACTACTAGGCAGCCGAGATGGTAATTGTTACTTTGTTGTTCCTCCTTCTCCTCCTTCCTCTTGTTTTCTCATTCTCCTTCCTCCCTCCTCTCCTTTCTCCTCCTTTCTCTTCTTCTTCTTCTTCTTCTTCTTCATCTTCTTCTTCTTCTTCTCCATCTTCTCTTCTTCTTCTTCTTCTTCTCTTCTTCTTCTCCTCCTCTTCTCCTTCTTCTTCTTCTTCTTCTTCTTCTTCTTCTTCTTCTTCTTCTTCTTCTTCTTCTTCTTCTTCTTCTTCTTCTTCTCTTCTTCTTCTTCTTCTTCTTCTTCTTCTTCTTCTTCTTCTTCTTCTTCTTCTTCTTCTTCTTCTTCTTCTTCCTCCTTCTTCTTCTCCTCCTCTTCTCTTCTTCTTCTCTTCTTCTTCTTCTTCTTCTTCTTCTTCTTCTTCTCCTCTTCTTCTTCTTCTTCTTCTTCTCCTCCTCTTCTTCTTCTTCTTCCTTCTTCCTTCTTCTTCTTCTTCTTCTTCTTCTTCTTCTTCTTCTTCTTCTCCTTCTTCTTCACATCGCAATTCGAAAACCTCCCTGAAGCTACGGAAACTTGCCAACTTGAGTGTGTAATGATGGGTGATGTCAGAGCAAGCAAACTGTGTAATATTAACCCTTGATTGCCGACGAAATTCAGCTTGATTATGTACAGTGAATGTACAGCTTGATTACATGCAGTGGAACTTTTTAAAGTTCTTAGATTTCATTTAATTAATTTGATTAACCAACCATATTCTTTGAATGTTAATACAATTTGAAAGAACAGTTATTCGGACTCGAAGATACAGTAGCCTACAATAATTCCAGTTCGATTAGAATAATTCCAGTTTAATTAACTTCAAATGACATCAATGTTCTTCAAGATTGAATTTTCGACGAATGACAACGAGTTCCATTCACTTGTTCACTAAAAATATCCTAATCTATGGAGTTATTTGTTATCAAGTGAATTATGAGAAGTATGCATTTCTGGCATAAATTGTAACTTTTAAACATTCCACAAATGATAAGATGAGATTGATATTGGTTGATTCTTGATTGATTGATTTAAATCAATAAATCAATCTGAAATTTTTAATTCTCTTCTATGTATTGAATCGCAGCAACAGAATAATATAAAGTACATTATTTCACAAAATACTTGTAACAATAGATTAATGATACGATAAAAATTATATTTTAACAAAATAAAACATTAAATCGTGAGGATAAAATTCGTTGAATAGAAATACACAAAAAATGCGCTCAGACAAGTAGTATGAAACCATAAATTGATGTATAAAGAGATCTGAATAGCCTACAACATCAAATGACTGTTGATCACCGTCAATATTTACAAATGAAATTGTCAATATCACCTCACTCGAATTCACTTTACTGCAGCTAAATGGCTTCTGTAAAGTCTTCTGCATATAACGTAGTTAGCTTTCTGTTTATAACATGCAAATACGTATTTGTGATGACAATGGCAAATACGTGCAATATGACAATTTACTCCAGGAAAGAGCTATTTGATTGGTCGGGTAATCTCATTACAATTGAACACTCATACACCGAGCGATATTCGATGTTTTGTCATTGATTTATACCAACTGAACTTTATTCCTGAAATCAGGACATGCTGAGTGGGAGAGGTAATGAATGGGGGGAGAGAAGAAGTGGGGAGCCTGGCAGAGACAAAAAGAGATTGGAAGAGTATGAAAGGATGAACAGAGATTTGAGAGAGAGTGAGAGTGTGTGTAAGAGAGAGAGAAAGCAGAGACAAATAAAATGAGAGAATGCTTCACGGAATCAACGCATGCAAATAGCATGTTTGGACAGTATAGAGTACGTAACAGTGGTGGCATATAGCAGTTCGAGTAAATACACTAGAAATCACTCTGTCTGTGCAATTATTGCTGTATGCTGGCAGATTGTTACTCGATCACTCGCACTTTTGGCAATGCCATACTGTATAAATGTGTCGAGTGGGTAATTCGGATTAGAGAGGCCTCCGATGGGAGATTGATTTATTGGTTGTACTACGTCTGAGAAGTTTATAGAATTAATATTGACTGAGATGTGGCAGCTTTTGATAGATGATAGGTGATAGGTGACCGCTGGAGGTTACTTGCACTCCTTTTTAATGTCTTTAAAATTCACACAAAATAATCTAAAATCGCTTAAAACATGCAAAGCAGACAGAGACTGTTGCATTGTTGTAGCAGACTTTAGCCGCAAGCCCAGGATGCATTGCAACCAGCCTCCAGCGGTCACCTATCACTAAAGCTGCCATATCTCAGTCAATATTGGTCCAATCTTGACAAATAAGGTTTCAATCGATTTGTAATTTGATTTACAAAAGATAGTTATTCATGTAAAATTTTCGTAATATCATCGGTTTCCGAGTTATTTAAGAAGCAAAATTTTAAATGAAAAATAATTTGAAAAATTGTCATAATTTTTTTTAGCTTTGTCTAGTTGTCATAAATGTTGGTGCAAAGTTTCAATTCCATATGTTCCACCATTATTGAGATAAAAAAATAATAAGTGAAAAAAACAAAATGGCAGCTGTGTGAATAACTAAGATAACTTTTGGACAATTTAAATATGATATTTAGGTATGGTTCTTACCCAGGAACAATGCCCTAGAGTATTGGTAGGGAGTTCTGAAACACCCTGTACTATACGGTACTTATAGGAAATATTGTAGATCGAAATTCAAATTCAATTCAATTGAAATTCAATTTTCTTCACCTACCATAATATTCACTGTTGAGCTGACGCACACAGTGGAATGCAATTGGTTGAAATTCAAAATGGCGGCTGCAGTTCAGCATAGACCAATGAAATCACGTTAAAAGTGGGAGGTGACTACAAGAAAATGGCGGCTTGCTTGTCACGGATTGGCCCAAATTGTGTGACGTCATATTGCAGTTGAAAGCTTGTTATGAAGATTGTAACTGGTAAACACCAACAGAGGTGGAGAGAGAGAGTTCTACCAACAATATAAAACCGAAAAATTATTATTATTATTCAAATATAGGTATTGTCTTTGGTAAAATGATGCTATCTACTTTCAAGCTGATGGAGCTACTCACCTATTAATTTAACATGTTGTGATATTCAATATACGTTGTTCTTGCACTAACATGACGTTATATTCTAATAGAAATATAATGTGGATCAGGTTATTTATTTCAATTTGGTTCGGTTAACGACGTTTCTAAAATAATTGTAAAAAGTTTTTTGATGCTGTTGAAATTGAAAATCTCAATGAAATCTCACAGTTCAGTTCATGACAAAATCACTGATTTTCCTCTCAACTTATACCTCTAATTGCATGTACACAGTATATTGTAGTATATTGCATGACGTATACAGTGATTGAATTCGACATGAATGAATAATATTCCAAATCCTTATAATTTCAGAAAATTAGGTTGTTGAAGCATGATTTTTGGCAAATTAATATTATTCCCACAAGGGTTAATCTTATTATGTTGTAAGAGCTAATGGATTTGAAAATGAAGCTGGAGTTATTGTTCATTAAAGGTACTCATCCAATTCAATTACGATGTAGATCCAATTTATTACTGTTTATTTGCTAAAATTATTTGCAAACACTGAACAATATTAAAAGTCAAGGCATGCCTTTCGAATCAATAATATTCATATTGATAAAATACTCATAATCCTTGAGATTGCATGATTCAATCCTTTATCATCGTCATTGTAAAGTTAAGTAATTGAAAGTAATAAAAAAGGTATATTTTTCAATTGATTTATTACTATTCCATTAACCAATATTGTAATACAATTTAGTGCTCCTGTATAGAGCATTGATTTTCATTCATCTCTGATAGTAGAAGCTCATTCCTATCCATGTTTCATAAAAAGTGACGTCACGTCGACCCCTCTCTAAGCCTTTCAAACTCTGTTATACTTTATAGAGGAATATTCCTTTATCAATTATTCCACGATTATTGTGAATTCCATCGTAAAATTATTATCATAAAATTAATAAATTGTGATAAAGCCATGAATCTATTTTTGAAAAACTCTGTTTGATGTTGAATAGTTTCATAATAAAATGACACAGTTTGAAATGACACTGCAAAGAGTGTAGCCATGAAAGCGTTCCAATGTTCAAATAATACAGAAGTGGGACAGACAAAATTGATTTTCGAACTGTTTTTATTACATTATTTCCGATAAATTTGATAGAGTCAATCGACGTCGTTATTTAAACACAGTACTTATATCAATAATAAAAGAGTTCAGTATAAAAAAATACTGCATAATTTCCAGACCACCCTTTGTTGGGAGTGATCTCTGAATAATTTCATTGACACATCCAATTATAAATTCATGCGACGAAACGCTTACCACTGCATAATAGAAGCGAACTCAACAAATTTGCAGCTGATTGAGAGAGAAAGAGAGCGTGGGAGGGGGGAGTGTGTTAGAGAGAATGAGAGAGAGTGCGTGAGTGAGAGAGAGACGCCATGAGAGAGTGAGAGACAAAGGATGGTGGGAAAGAGAGAAAGAGAAAGAGACAGAGTGAGAAAAATTGTGATAGAGAGAGGATAAGAAAGAGTAAGAGTGAGAGAAATACTGAGAGAGAGAGAAAGACTAAGAGACATAGTGAGAAAAAGAGCGAGAGAGAGAGAGAATGAGAAAGAGTGGATGGGAGAAAGAGTATTTGATGCAACCTATTGTTATTGTAAAATGCAAATTAGAATTCAATTATGTCTGTCATGTTCTCATCCAATCAAATCAAATATAATTTTCAACTTTTCATACTTCAGAAGTATATTTTTTCGCTATTATTTTCTTCTCTTTCCCATCCCCCTCCCTCTCACTATCATTCTCTCTCACTCTTCACCTATCTCTTTCTTTGTACCTCTCACTAACAAGTGTATTGCATAGTATGCATAGTATTGCATAGTTTATAACTGTAACTTTTTTCACGCTTCGCAATAAAATGAAATAAGTAGTTGATAGTTAACAAATCAGGTTTGTTAATAATGTTAACAAATTATGAATATTGTTGATGCCAGAAACACATTCATATTATTATGAACATACTATTATGAACAAACCTTAGTTAAGAAAATTTGTTTGTGAGAGCTACGCGTGGATATGTTTCATGCGAGTAACGGTTGTTATTTCAGGAAAGGGGATTATTTCGAACAGTAGTATGATCTCATGAGTTGATTCAACATTGTACGCCATGCAGTCTTGATTACATTGGTTGGTTGCAAGACGTGAGCTGCTACAAGTTGTATAATATTATGTTGGCAGTTGAATTGGAGATGCCAGAAACACATTATTATGAACAGGCCGGGGTGTAGCAGTTGATTAGACGCGACCGCAGTGCCGTACAGTATTCCGCTCTTGAAACAAAGTTCGGGCGATCGGATAATAGCAAGGACTGTGAATTTGTGGGCAAAGTTGGACTTTGGTTCTGTTTCAACTAATGCTGGCCGGATTAAATGTGTTGAGTTGGTGTTACTAGATGGAAATTATTCTTGTAAGGAATCAGCAAAGACAAAAGGTACAACATTATTATGATTCTATGGTTCAAGTAAGAAGATTAAACATGTTCTGTTGATAATTTGAATCGGAAATGCTTCTTGAAAGGTATCAGTATATACAAACAATAGCCTAATGTTCTAGATTGATATGCTTTTTGAAAGGACTGTATCGCCGTAGACAAAAGTTGCAAATTTATCATGGTATTGTTTTATTAGTAGGGATGGGTATCGATACATCGATGTTTATTCTTCGATGTTTTTCTGACATCGATGTTTTTTCTAGACCTCGATGTTATTCCCAAATTGGAAAAAAATGTCATATAGTTTTTAATTTTGGTTGTTTTTATTCCTTCAAACTGAATTCAAATCAAATGCCATTGAAATATTATGTCATTTAGCTGCTTTCTTTATAGTTGAATTAGGCATAAGCAGTATAAGCAGTAATTAGCACAATCACCAGATTCAGAGTAGCAGTAGAGAAAGAGTCATTTGTTGTATTTACTACGGAGCAATTGAATTGTTAGTTCAATTTGTTCTGGTTGCGGGCTATTTGCCAGTTCCGGCTCACGAACATTCAATATTTACAATATTCTACTGAATTAATGGAAAATCGATCTAGCAATTTTATTGAAAATATCACAATATTTTCTCATAAATAAACTATGCATTCCATAACATTCTATTTGCAATGCAATTCTATTCGCTCCAAGACTTCATATATTTGATCAAATCTGAATGAAGACTGATTTAAAAATTAACCTCATGGGAAATGAAACAAGTGGATAGCCTACCTCTGCAGACATATTGATACAATTTAGCAATTATAACAAGTAATTAATGTATTTTTTGTGTGATCAAATCTCAACCATTGTAAGGCCCGTATTAGACTATCAAAAATGTTCTATTAAAGATCAAACATATGTCCGGTTTCTAAGCTGTTCAATAAACTATTAAATCATTTTTTTTTTTTAATTTGAAAACCCATGATTCTATACTAAACCCATAATTCTATACTGCTATTGGATTCATAAACTGTTTATTGAACGACTGAGAAACGGGGCTTATTTTTGTCAAAGATCTTTTATAAAACATTCGATAGGCCCTTAGTGATAGATGGTAACAAAATATTGTATTCTAATCGAAAAATGATAATAAGGAGGTAATCCACATTCATTTCATCCCCAATGAATGGGAAAAGTAACAATAAGATTGGTTAGAATGAGATCGATAACAATAAAATCGAATGGAAGTATCGATAACAATAAGATCGATCAGAGGTATCGATAGCCACAAGAAAAGCAGCTCTATTATTTCCTGCTCAAGAGTATCGAAACATTGTACTACGATGAAAACCTCTTCTAAAAATGGAAATAAAAGATCGAGCTTCTAGCCGCTTTTGTAATGGCACCCCTGCGATTATAAGCAGATACATAGAAAGAATAATATTGGTGCGCATTTTTGGTGCAAAAGTATGGAATGCGAAGCAGAATGGTCAACAAGGGATGAACTGAAATGAGAAAAGGAGTGGAGAGAGAGAGAGAGAGTAAAGAAAGAGGGCAAAGAAAGCAGAGAAAAGCTCAGAAAGAGAAAGAGGAGAGTGAGGAAGGCAGTAGAAGATGAGAAGAATAAGGAGGATAAAGAAGGTAAAGGGAATGAAGGAGGAGATGAGGAGAAGGAAAAGAAAAAGGATGAGGAAGAGGAGGAAGGGGTGGGAGCTCAAGAGAAGAAGGAGGTGGAGGAGAAGGAGTAGGAACAAGAGAAGGAGAAGGGGTGGGAGTGGGAGAAGGGAGAGGAACATAGAGAAAAAATGTAGAGAGTATAAGAAGAAGTTGAAGGAGAAGACGAAGTGTGAGAAAAAAGTAACAGGGAGAACGAGAAGACAAAGAGTAATTCGAAGACGGAATCCTTTCAAGAAGGAGGAGAAGCAGAAAGGTGGAAATAGAAGGGGAAGGAGAAGAAGTAAAAGAAGAGAGAAAAAAGAAAGAGAGGAGAAGAAGAAAGAAGAAGAAGAAGAGGAAGAAGAAGAGAAGAAGGGAAGAAGAAGAAGAAGCAGAAGAAGAAAAGGAGGAGAGAAGAAGAAGAAGAAGAGGTGAAGAAGAAAGGGATGCAGAAGGGGAAGAAGAAGCAGAAGAAGAAGAAAAGTAGAAAAGGATAAACTAGGAGAATTAGTATAAGGAGGAGAATAAGAAGTGAAAGGAAGAGGTTGAGAAGACAGAGGAGAAAAGATGTAGAAGATGAAGAACGGGAGGTGAAAGTGAAAGAGGAATACAAGTCACAGATGAAGTAATAGAAATAGAAGATGGAGAAAAATGAATCTCAGAAGAATGAGACGAAGGAAAGAAGATGAAACAAAGGAGAAATTGAAAGAAGGACAAAGGAGTAAATATAGCAATGGACGGGAGTGGAGATGACATATTTATCGGTGAACATTTTCGATAAGAGCCGATCATAGCAGCGGGGAAGCACACACCCCTTCCCCCCTCCATCACCATATTGGATTCACAATTCAATAGCAAAGAACTTCGATAATATTGGATACCGTACCATGATGATAATATACACGCGTGTTATTTCCATGTATAGATGCGTGTTATTTGTGATGGGCTATTTTGCAGACAACAGATGTCGGAAAGCACTTCGCAGATCCCTGGAACCAATTCAACATTGCTCACTAAGATATTTTTCATTATTTTTGTTGTATTTGTGCCTTCATTGTGAGTTCTTATTGGAAAAGTTGACTTAGATTAACCTCAAGTTAATGCCGCGTCCACATGTTGCCAGTCGAGTAACAAAGTGTAGACTAGTTTTCAGCATTATTTATGAAGTTTTGCGTATGGCAACTTATTCATTCTATGTTTTTTTCATGATTAAATTATTCATGATTCATGATTTTATTCATTATATTCATGATTTTATTCTATGATTATTCATTTAATGATTGAACTATAAAGGACATTGTAGTATTAGGCTAGGCGTACACCGGTTAGTCAAGACTAGACAAGACGAGATCAGTTACGTTTAGTCTCAATAATTCACATAGGTTTCTTAAAAGCACCGATGCAATGACTATTCAGTGTGTGTTGGCTTCATAAGCAACTATGTTACTATGACTAAACGCTAATCTTGTCTTGTCTTGTCTTTGACTAACTAACCTATATATAGAGATAGGAACACATTAATTCTTAAAAAATATTAAATTTTTCCTTCGAATGTCAAAGTTACAACTTATTCCTCAATTGATAACTTGAGATTAAATTGTTATTGTGATAGAATGATAGCTTGGCGAAGCTTGAAGCTTTATTTTTGTACAAGAAACATGCCATTAAACTTTCCGATCACTTGCAAGGCCATTGATTATTACATCACATCCAGCTTTAGTTCCGCTGAAGAGTATGTAACAAAAACACGGCACATGCACTGAAATCCATGATCTGTCAAATGTACTGTCACTGCAGCTGTAAAACTCTGCAAGGCAGTCTGAAGACAACAGACGCCAGTCGATAGTTTCAAACAATCGATAGTCGATAGTTTCAAACAATCGATTGCCACATGCCCGGCAGTGTTCAAAGTTCTCGATAAAACTTTACTTGTGACAGAGAAAACTTCACGCTGACAACTTGAGCATTAACACCAACTGACTGGTGACCTATAGGACTGTTTCTGGGTTACCGAGAAAATCGCAGCTCTCATCATTAATCTTGTTTCAAAAGCTCTGTAGAAATCATTTAATTGTTCGAGATTAATCGATAGTTGGTAGGTGAAAGTCGACTACTTTCTCGATTATGGTGTAATAAATCGACTGAATTATCGAGATAAATTGACTGTTGGTAGGTGAAGCTCGACTACATCTAATTTATCTCGATTAAAGAGATAGTTCACAATATTAGCAACAGTTTAAAGAATTTGATGGAGGTATATCAGTTTTTCTAGTCGATGAATGAAATGATGAGTCAGTAATTATCAAATTCTTGATAATTTGGATCGATTCAATCAAATCACGTCCAATTAGATAGTCTCACGAATAATAAGCATGGATTGTTTATTGCGTGTCTTCCAACTAATCCATCAAATGACGCCATTCTACTGCGATTACCTTAGCTTTCTTTTGTTATTAAAACATTCCTTGAAGCTCTTATTTTAAATTACATCTCACTCTTGGTAACTCTCATAAAACAACCGTTGCACAAACTACTATTATACACTAGAATATTATTATTTCCATTGGTGAACTCAATAAAATAATCTTGGATTGAACTACTGATTTTTTAGCTGACGTGTATTAACGTTTGGAGCGTTTATACGTGCAATGATTTGCTTCCAACATCACCAATAATGTTTATCTACGACCATATTATAAAGCTATCATTACAGTTTCATAATTGAAATAAAAACAGTAGATTTTTCGAAATTGAAACTTGTATCGTAATGACCTCATTACGATACAGATTGTATATTATGAAACGTTCCTTGTTTAATCTGATCCAGTTTTAAAACACTGGAACGGAACAAATCACAATCGCGGCTGATAAAATCAGTGTAGTTGCTCATGTGTGTGTGCTTTCTAGCAGCTTTCTAATCTAAAGTGTAAACATTGAAATAGAACAATGGTTATTTGAATCAAGGTTATTTCGATTGATAATGTAGATATTATTATTTTTTGTTGGTCGTAGATAAAATGGTGTATGCAATGGTTGTATTATGAGAGCCTTTAAGCGACTCATACAACAAATAATACAACCATTGCATAAACTACTATTATGACTGAAACGTAAAGGGCTCATTGGCGACAGCTGATACTGTTGCAAGTGAATCATTGCACATACAAGCGCTCATTTATGATATTATGCCTGTTCAGTAATCATTTTGTCGCTAACAAGTCAGTAACTAACTTCAAGTATCACCAACTTGATAGCTTAGTATCACTAGTTATCAAGTAGTATTACTAACTTCAAGGTTATTCAATTGATTGGAACTTGTTAAAAAATACCAATATTTGTATACAAACCCCTATTTCCGACTTTCTCATAAACAGACGTCTTATCTGGAATTCCAACAATCCCAAGTTTGTTTATCAAGGTCACTTGGATTATTCGCAGTGCTGACCCACTTTGGAGGCTTAAAACAATGCGCCGCGCCGGCTATGCCAAATTCCATTCTTAATGCTCATTGGTCCAATTGCGGCTACCAATGGGAAAGCAGTAATCTTGCTTCGAGCATGATCTTCATTGATAGTGTAGACTGTTAGCAAAATTAAGCTTTTAATTCACATAATTATCACAAGAGCTTAATTATCAGTGGAAACCAATGCGACTATCTTTGCTTATTACATTACTGGTGTTCTACAATGTTGTTACTGCTCGAGTCCAAGCTCCATGTCCCTGACGGCTGAAAAGGAGAGACGAAGAGTGCTATAAATAAGAGTGCTATAACAGCCACATACTGTTCATCAGAACTTATTTCATGACACACATTTACCAAAAACTAAAATTGATGTGGTAATGGTGATAATGTGTAAGTAACCGTGGTTATCTAACCTCATTGAAAAAACGTTTTTAGTACCATTATCCATTACAAATGATGAAACTGAGAAGAATTACCGTTACATGTTTCGTAAGACACAGATCTAATTGGTGGAACTCAGTGGAACAAGAAAAAGTTTCAAGATTCATAAATTGAATCCACCAGCTTCTTCAACTTCCTCCCTAAGATGACATTACTTGTCGCAATACTACTGCTAACTTGATAGCAACTTTCTGCCAGAGACAAGTTTAGTCGGAGGCCGCGAAAGTTGCACACAAGTTTGTGTGATTTATGTGACCTCCGTTCCACCACGCCTTCATCCAACTACAATACTATCCCACCCCTTCCGCGATAAAACCTGGCTGAAAGATATAATTTCTATAAGTGTTAAAACCGTTGGCAGTACTGGAGACCACTGGAAAACTCGTTTTATCGAGTTGCGAGTCAAGAGTCGATTAAAGATTCACGAGTCACGAATCATGAGTCATGAAGTCATGAGTATTGAGACTGTGAAAGATCATATTTTCAATTTTCTCTCTCAAACCAGACGTCATTAACAAATGCTGCCACTGTTATTACCGCTGGATGCTTCACAGGTTTAGTACTTTGCAGTAGGGATACTACTTCAATATTGAAATAGCAAATCATAGCTGGATTTGATAGATGATTTCCATTACAAACATTCATGAATAATCACTGATACAGCATTATTCATGTGTTCATTATTTTGTGATGAATTGGCGCTTACTGCTTGATAAGTGATTTTAATCAAAATGGATGATGTATGTGAAGTTCCAATCACTTCATAGATTTGCACAGACCTGCTTCGGAGATGATGTTAGCAATAGGTATTCCATTGATTCGAATAGGCAAGCAATCATACAGAGTGTTTCTGTTAGTAGATGACCAAGTTTCTCATCATATACCATTTAATACAATAATTTTGAATTGAACAGCTGACCTGAAAGGCTAAGAAGAAGAAGACATACAAGCAACAAACCATGATAGGAAGGAAGAAGAGAAGGAAGAAGAGAAGACAGAGTGAAGAAGGAGAAGAAGAAGAAGAAGAAGAAGAAGAAGAAGAAGAAGCAGAAGAAGAAGAAGATGAAGACAGAGTAGCAGAAGAAGAAGAAGAAGAAGAAGAAGAAGAAGAAGAAGAAGAAGAAGAAGAAGAAGAGCGAATAGGGCAACGGTGAGCTAGAGATAGAGTACTGGATAAGATAATAAAATAGGGCAGGCCTGGATAGTATTCCTAGACAAAAGACAAGAAGCTGGAAAATCCACCATATAAAGCAATGGAGACAGTGTTCAGCGATTTGTTTCTTTCTCTGACTTCTTCTTCTTCTTTTCTTTCTTCTTCTTCTTCTTCTTCTTCTTCTTCTTCTTCTTCTTCTTCTCTCTTCTTCTTCTTCTTCTTCTTCTTTCTTCTTCTTCTCTTCTTCTTCTTCTTCTTCTTCTTCTTCTTCTTCTTCTTCTTCTTCTTCTTCTTCTTCTTCTTCTTCTTCTTCTTCGTCTTCTTCTTCTGTGCATCTATTCCATCGATCTTTATACAGTTTGAGGACCAAGGACAACTCAACTAGGACTGAGACAGGACAGGAGAGATAGTATTGTTCTACTTGACGACAGTGTGGAATACATTACAAGTGTGGCATCGCTGAAAAATAGCCGACATTTCTCTTTCACAGTGAACGCGACTCACTCGATAATATGTCAGACCATGTTCAATGTATCACGTTGTTACATCTCAAGTGAGAAAGAGTTCATGTTCATTGCCTTGCATTACGAAATAAAAATCGAAATGAATAGTCGCTCTTGTCTAATTTCTATGTTGTTCAAAACTAATAAGTGAGTGGTCATACAACAGTTGATAAACGTTTTACAGCTCACGTTATCGATAGGAAAGGTTTTATTCAAAGCATCAACAAGAACTCTCTCTATAAGCATTTTACTCTAAAATTATTTTCATTTTACACATGAATTTTGTCTTTTCGCATTAAAGTTCATTCAATTCCCTCATTGAAGATGTAATCACGAAAACACAATTGAATAACCAAGTATTGTGAGATAATAAAGTGACTTAATTTCATTGTTTTCAGCCTCAATCTTTCACTGAAGAGAAATGATCAGCTGCTTTCTCGTTAATTTGAAGGTCAATGCCTGAATATCCAGAAACTGTTTCTAAAAACACAACTGAATAACCAAGTATTGTGAGATAATAAAGTGACTTGATTTCATTGTTTTCAGCCTCAATCTTTCACCGAAGAGAAATGATCAGCTGCTTTCTCGCTAATTTGAAGGTCAACGCCTGAACAACCGAAAACTGTTTCTGCGTTGGAGATGAAATCACGAAAACAGGACTGAATAACAAGCAGTCACCGTTAGCAAAAATACCGACAGAGTGATAAAATGACAAATTTTTCTCTCACAAATTTCCTGTTCGCTTGTCATTCGTTGACAGTTGTCCAATTCCCTCTCACACTCTTCTTCCTCCCTTCTTTCTCTCTTCCACACCCTTTCTTCTTCAACCTCCATCCCTTCCTCCCTTTTCCCTTCCCCCCCTTTTTACCTCATCTCCACACGCTCATTCATCAAATTGTGACAGAAAACCAATGCCAGCAATTTACTACACATCAGCCAGTTTGTCCTAAGTGCTTTTTGTGTTTTTCGCAAAAAAAGTAGAAGACAAAAAGTGACCTCTTTACACCCGAAATTCTGTTCAAAACTAAGCCTTGCCATCAGTATTGAGTCGGCAGTAAATTTGTAACAAAGCTCTCCTGTAGAGATTTGTTTCCTATTGAATAATTCCCTATTACTCTGTTACTGTGATGGCTGGGTTTCACGATTCCAGTAGACGTTCAGGTTACTGGAGGCAGGTGGATCATATGATCGTCTACTCTATACAAAGAAGTAGTCTAATGCACACAGACTGGTGTGCATTGGACTATTTGTACAATGACGATCATAATCACCTGCCCAGTATCTATTAATCGTGAAAGTCAAACAGTTAACAACACAACATGCTTATAACATGTTATAACATAACTTGACCCATAGTGATCTGAGCTGACTATTTTGTCGGGCGATCACTAGAGAATTTATATGTGATTGGTAGATTTAGTTTTATCAGGTTGTCAGTGCAATAATATTTGTACATATCAGTTAATTACAATATTTAATATCAATACCCATTGACATATTTGAAATAATGAATTTATTGAATCGTTGAAACACGTTTAGTCACAGTACATTAATAATGTAAACAACCGATGCATTGCATCGGTGTGTGCTGCTTCATAATAATACTGAATAAACGTGACTAATCTCGTCTTGTCTTGACTAACCGGTGTACGCCTAGCCTAAGTGAAAAACAAAGCTTCAAACAGCGGAGTGTTGAACAGCTCACATGCAAATCAGCAGCAGTTAACAGCCCTGGGGGAAAAGTTGCAACAAAATAGGCCACAAATCAGCGGCGCGCTATCTGGTGACACAAAATCGAAACAATGGCTAGGTGTGGCTGCTGGCAAGTCCCTAAATCATGATGAATTATCACGGCAAGTGGCCATTAACAATGGAGACTTGTGAGCAAGTATTTCCCTCAAGGAAATATCGGAGAGTTGGTGAGCGAAATGGATAGTTTTGGGGGAGGAAGTGGGATGGAAGAGTGAGTAATCACTGATAGTAAGGGTGTGAGAATATGTGGGGGAATGGGTGGGAACAGAGGGGGGGATGAAGTCTTATTTACGATAGAAAGTACAATGTATAGTAACACAGTAGGGTACAAACAGAGATAGTTTGGTTAGTTTATGCACTCTATGGATATAATATAATTTAAATCAGTAACAGTTGATTGAATGATTCGTTTATAACGTTAAATCAGCTGTTTTCTGACAAGTTTTAGAAGACCTTACATAATATGCGATCTTGTACTTGTTTCAAACAGCTGTTTTCTGACAAGTTAAATTGATCCTGCTATACATTGTATTCACTTGCAAAACACAATCATAATGCTTTTGGAATCGATGAGACAGGCTGGCGTTTAGATACATTTGTGTGCGTTACTAAAAGCATGGATTTTCCTTGGTTAGATCTGGTGTCTTTTCCTTCCCTAGTACACTCGTTTCATTTTAGACGCCATCCTTAAACGATTCTACTCTACTCTTGATAACTGCTTTTCTGAATGACATTCCTCTGTTTTCAAATATTTCTAGAGATAACCAGAGAGTATAGAAGAAGAATATTACTTCTATTCTAAGAAAAACATTTACTTCCATTATCTCTGGAGATAACCAAATTAAAAGAACGATATTGTAGGTTCTAGAAATTCTATCCAAAAATAAATCTAATTCCATGTAATTCCATGTAGTTCTATTAATCTAGTAATTTGTTGGAACTGTGTTAGCCAGCTAGCCTGAATTGGACAGCTGAGTTATTAGATTTGTAGGCTGTACCGGAACCGGAAATCATATCTTGACACTTTTCATGGATTTTGATGGATGTTTCTCTTCATCACCTCCTCCTCATCCTCCTCCTCCTCCTCATCCCACACTCCTCACCACTCTCCTCATCCTCCATTTTTCTCCTTCTTCTTCTTCTTCTTCTTCTTTCTTCTTCTTCTTCTTCTTCTTCTTCTTCTTCTTCTTCTTCTTCTTCTTCTTCTTTCTTCTTCTTCTTCTTCTTCTTCTTCTTCTTCTTCTTCTTCTTCTTCTTCTTCTTCTTCTTTCTCTCTTCTCTTCTTCGTCTCCTTCTCTCTTATTTTTTCTCTCTTTCTTCTCCCCTTTTCTCCTCCTTCCTTCCCTCCTTCCTCCTTCTTCCTCCTCCATCTCCTCTTCCTGTTCTCTGTTTCTTCTTTCTTCCTTCTCTATTGTTCCTCATCCACAATGTTCCTGTTATTATCCTGTCATTGCGCACAACTGATTATCAGGAGGAGAACACTGATAAAAGTGAGCAAATCTATGGAGCTGAGAATAGAAGAGGATGAGAATTGTATAAATGAGGAGACTGAGACTTTTCTAATAAGAAGATGTCAATGAATAAGCAGTCAATGACAAGAAGAAGAAAAATTATATACGAGGTAGATCAGAATTAACCAATATTATCATACAATGTAGGCAGACCTAAGACAAATTCAAATGATTTCATTTAAAAAATTTAATATATTTTGATGACAAGAGCAAATGGCGTCACAAAGCACGAATGAAATGCATTGGAGGGAACCAATACTAGCCTTCTGTCCACGCATAGTGTAGCCTACCTATTGTTTGAGGAAGAGACTAATACTTTGAGGTTCTTCACCCACACTACCCTCTTCTCATATTTTCAGTATCATCCCCCACCCTGTCATAAGCTCGGGCTACCATCATCAGTCTACACACACATAATATTTCAACTCATCCACCTACATGCGCCAATATACATATTCAAATCTCCCATGACGTGTGAGGCCTATGAGATGACAGATAGTGTTGGCTATCTTGGTGAAACGTCATCAATCATCCTTGCACAGGCTATTATAATATGCACGGCAATCATTCATATCAGCTATCATTGTTGGTCATGTTTAATTAATATGTTACTGTCCCTGGTCGGTGTACAATGGTCGGTTCTTGATTATTGTCTTGTTCACACGTAGCCAGTCGACTAGTTTTCAGCTTTGTCTCTGGAATTTCAGGTAACAGGAGTCTATGAATTCATTCTTATGAATGGTATTTTTAGTGACATAAGTGTATAAGTATAGCAGGATCATTTTAACTTGTCAGAAAACATATGTTTCGGCCACCAGCATCACAATATCACAATACAAATGCTGAATCTCGCAGATTATTGAAAAGATGATTCAAAAAGTTATTCTTTAAAAGCTCTTCTTTGAGATTTAAGACATTGTTTTCGATTTATTCTAAACCGTTTACTAAATTACCGAATTAATTTTTCTTATGACATGTTAAAATTATTGCTATAAGGAAGTAATTGTATTATATGGTATCATAGATTAAACTTTTATTTGTAAAAATCACTCATAAACTTTTATAGATAAATTGACTAGCAACCGACTCCAGTAAGACGATTCTTTTTATTTTATTCTGTGGTATACTTAGTTACACTACTGTATTATGTTATCATAGATTACAATTATTCGTAAAATTCATCCATAACCTATTATAAATAAGACAACACTAGCATCGGACTCCATTTTAGGTACGATAGTTCTTTGTATTATTTAAAAAAATCATTCATAAACTCTTAAGTTATTCACATTAGTCACAGAATCAAAGACAAGATTAGTCATTGCATCGGTGTGTGTTCATCAGCAACTGAATTACTGTTGACTAATCTCGTGTACGCCTAGTCTTACAACTATTCTTCTATTCTATTTATGGTAACACAACAGTTACGAGTCAATAAAAAGGTATTCAATAATTTTTATGAATAGGGGTCGCCCATAAAATTCTAATACATTCTCACTCATAAACATTTACAACACTGCTCAATCGAATCGTAGTACTAGAATTATTCAATATTAATGGCAGAAAAATTCATATTTTATTATGTTCACTTGAATCACTGTCATAAAAATCATTAATGTGTAAGTTGTTCAGTAAATAGAAGGAACGGTAGTAAAAAATGAAATAACTACAATATACTGGTAGTCAGCATAATAAATAATACCCATGACTGGAATGTTGTTTTTATTATCCAACATAGAGTAGATTGTACTACTTCAGGGTTCTATGGAATATTTAATGAACAGTATTTCACAATTTGCAATTAACTATGAACAATACAACTACGTTATTGAGGAAAAATGAGCTATAAATAATGGCTTGAGTTAATACGTTTGAATGTTTGATCGGGAATAAAAAGATGACCCAACATTAAAAGCGCTTTTGAGAACAATGAAGTTATAATATTTCGAAACTAGAATATAATTATGATTTCTCATTCAGAACATTTTCCATAACGACGGTTAGTTGTAATTATCCCGAAATTGGAATATAACATCACATTTATTACTATGGCAGGATGATAGTTCTGAAATGAGAGCATAAATTCTCGTATTATATCATTTTCGAGTAACAAAATCAGATCAGAATCCTCAGCAGACCCATTTGTTGTTGAGTGGCTATGATACTCGTTAATTTTCATCATACTCGTAAATCATATTCCATATAATTTGCAACCTATTCAAGTAAATCACAACGTACTTATTATCCACATGAGTCATTCATTACCCTCATATAAAACAGATGTGGAACTATTATTATGTACTAAATATTACTCCATACAATCTATCAAATTCGTAACCTTCACCTTGCATCAGATTCAAATACATATAAATATGATACGTATATTTTTAAATAGATACATATAGTTGAATGAATACTATTATATTTATTTCCTATGGTGTAAAAGAATATCCTATAATTATTTCTGTATCTAGGTTTTCATAGACACATAATATACGGACTTAGTAGTAAGGAAGATTTTCCTAAAGCACCTGAACTGACAATGACCTTCTAACATACTTTCAAATTGGAAATAATTTATGATAATTCAACCACTTTGATGCATGTTAATAACGTATAGCAGATGAGTAATTTATCATCCAATTTGCACTTGGCAAAAAGTTATGATTAGAAGTAATTTATTTATTGAAAAGCATAACAAAAATACATTTTTGTTAGAAAACAGAAAAAATCAACTTCAAAGGATGATTATTCAAAAAGAGGAAACATAATATTCTACCATAAAAATTCAGCAAACATGATGAAATCCATCAAATCAACCAAATAAGAACAGAACAGAATCGTATCAGCCATTAAAATTCCAGCAAAACATATGAAGAGGGGAGGAACACAATCCGACTGCCTCAAAACTCAACTCGTGATACTATTGGTCGGCACTCTGCTAAGCCCCACCTCCTAATAGCCACGCCTCCAGCCAATCACCAGCGAGCAGTACACGATACTCATCCGCTTGTTGGTTTGCCAGTTTGCTGGTAGATGGAGTTTGTAGTCCTCTTCTCCTATTTCGTGAATTAGGATTGATAGTTACACAAAGTCCCCCAGACTTCTCTGAGAATGTATCTTCGTGTTTTAGTACTTATCGAAATAATGAGGAAAACTATACCGAAAGTTCCCAAGTATGGTTTGTTACCAAAATGACTATGGAGAAATAAAGCAGACTTGTCACGATGTTTCACAATTTTGAAGATTTGGATTAGGCTATCTGTATGTGGAAAATAATGATCAGGAATGATGTGAAATTTGCTTAGAAATTTAATGAAACTAGATAGAGTTTTGTGATAATGGCTTAAATATTTCAAATGAAGTCATTTTTCAAGTTTGAAGGGATGTTTTTAGCAGTATTTTGAATTGACTGACTCTATTGAAAATTTACCAAGACATAAATCCAATATAAATTCACAAAGCCTCTGGAGAATCTAATTCTGAAGATTGAGTCACCAGTGAAAACGTACAATTCGAACCTCATGAATTCAATCTATCAATAATTTTCTGTTATCAAAATGTGAATATCATAAATCAAATCCATCAATTATCATTGAAATGTGAATCGAATCAATCACTTATTATTTTGAATTATTGAAATAAATAATTTTTATTAATAAAAACATGCATATTTATCAAAGGTGTTCATTTCTATTGTGTCCACATATTTCACTCCTGATTTTTGGAGCTTTGATAAATTCTAGATAATTGGATGACTAAACTTTTCTTGATGGCGTTAAAATTGTTGGAAATAGACAGGTACAAGCATAAAAAGAGGAGATGATCGTGGATAGTCTATCAATCCATGTAAAAAAATGACGCAGGAGATGAAATGGTGATTTTAGACAGGAACTGAGAAGGAGCAAAATAATGAGGTTTTAGAGTCACCGACTGTATAACACTGTGAGAGAAAGAGAAAGAGGATTAGCCATTGAAGGGAGGTTGAGTGAAAGAGAGGAGGAAAGAAGAAGGTGAAAAATAGGTGAACAATAGAAAAGGAGATGGAGAGAAAATTGCGGGAAGAGAACAGAGAGGGAAAGAATTTGTCCAGATATTGGCATCACGTGCCAATATGATAAGCTGTTATTTGCACTCATTGAAAGAGAGATCAAATATCAAGCTTTCTGCTCGAAACAGGAAGAGATGAATTTTGTATGGCAAAAGCAGGGAGGGAGAAAGAGAAGAATGGTTGAAAAAAGATGAATTGGAAGGAGAAGTATATTTCGTAGATACGTGACCTTGTGATAACCTATAAACAATCTGCAGTGGAACTACTGCACATTTCTCCGAATTTATTGATACAGAGTGCCACTCCGTTTCTCCGAACTCATTGATACAGGTTCCCACGCCGTTTCTCCGAACTTATTGTTACAGGGTTCCATTCCGTCAATCAAGTATTCGGATAATTGGATTTTCATCACCAAAACCCCATTCTCAAAACTGAACAGAATGGAAATTCCGCTTGTGAGCATTATTGAGCAAATAAGCTCTAATTCTAACGCAGCAAACCATGATATGGATAACTAGTTAATGATAACTAACTCCCTCGATCAGCGGAGAGCTCAAGGTTATTCTATTGGATGGAAAATTCAAAGGAAAATTTGATCGTGTATAATAATAATAATAATTCCGTGTAACCTGGCTGGCTCAGGTCTGGTGTCAGAGTTTTCAGGTCACTCCTGATCAGTACAGGGTCTCTGACGTGACTTAACGACTGTTTTTTAGGCAGCCGGGACCGACGGTTTAGCGTGTCATCCGAAACACGAGGAGTGGCTGGGGCTAAAATCTCACGGTCTGACCTGGGTTTGAACCCGGGACCTCTTGGTTACAAAGCCAGCACTTAACCCACTCGGCTATAATCGTGTATAATCAGATTTATTTAATTTGACTCTTGGCACTAGATAGATAGAAAGATATTATTTCGTGACAATGCTAATGATCGTAGGGTACGATGGCAAAGAAATAATATCTCTCTATTTATCTATCTATCTATCCCTCTATCTATCTATCTATCTATCCATCTATCTATCCATCTATCTATCCATCTATCTATCTATCTATCTATTTATTTATCTATCTATCTATCTAATGCCAAGCGTCAAATCAGATTAATCTGATAATACATACGTCATCACAAAAGTATTATTGCTCATGAACATAATATCTATATAATTATAATGCTTTCATCCTTGAAGACCCCTGATCACCAACTCAGTTCCCCACCACTTTCCGAACAAGCGAATCACACGCCTACAGCGTTGCCAATACTAACACAAGATTGCTATCATATTGACAGATAGATGATCACGACTACAGAGAGTATATAGTCACAGTGTGGACATTGCATGTCAAACTTTTGATTGGTTAGCTCCGACAAAACCGCCATACTTTTGCCAATTCCCATAAGATTTGCATTGGAATGGGAATCGAATCATATGTTATGATAAGTGATTTATTTCTAACCTGCATTTTTCTTTGCCAGTGTTATTTTTCATCATTTATGCTTTTTCCCACCACTCGATCAGAAAGCTACTCATTATTAAACTGGGAACAGTGTGCAAAGTTCATTCCCGCACGCCGTGTGCAAAGTATCACTTTGTGCACGGCTCACTTTGCGCACGGCTCTAGTCGATAACATTGATATAAGTATCGATTCTCGATTCACCATCTAAAACAAACGTGAATTTTTTCGTGATCTCAATGTTTCATATCGAGAGTTGAATAGTCGAGTATCGAGTTGAAACCATAATCTTACTTTTAAATTATCTAACAGCTGTTTTTCAAATTCCATTGATATTGCTTAAGAGACTTTCAATATTAATGTAATTATAATAATGATAATGAAGAATAAACGTTGTTTTAGGAGTTTTACAAATGTGTTAATAAAGTTATGATTGATTAGTAAGTCCCATTTTTCATTTTAATTAGTTGCTATTTTGACTATTCGCCCCACGCAGCGGTCGATGACATTGGCATCGCATGCATATCAACAACAGCTGTTTTTTAAACTTCCAAGTTCATTCACATCAATTAACAAATATAACCTAACTTTCAATATGAGTAACAGCTCTTTTTCAAGATGCAATTGTCATTGTCTTGGAATATTCGAATATCACTGCATAAATATTTATTATCACATATTTATATGTTCTCAATAATAACTAGAGTGGGAAAAATCTTGTGTGTAACTAGTGTTCATTACCAAACACGATAGAATGGCCGAACTCAGCTGCGCTTCGGTCGGCCATCTTCTATCTGGTTTGGTAATGACCCACTTTGCACACATGTTACACAAATAGCTATTAAAGCCATACCAAGAATAGAGAAACAATTTTTTGTCAGAAATTTTATTTTCATGTTGTTTCTCTTAAAATAAGTTAGACAAATGATTGAATGTATCCATGTTTACCTGTAATCCCATATTAAAATTCAAAAATTTGGCAAAAGTATGGCGGCGGCGTGAAAAATATTGATCTCCACATACTGTTATGGAGTGCTTCACACAAATGGCCACACTGTTACTATACACTCTCTGTTATCACGACTATTTTCTGATCATCTCTCCAACTATTATAAATCATTCAAGTTAACACACCGACTCGTGATAGCAGACTGATATTTTGGCCTAACAAGCATGCGTGCCCAGCTGATTAAACAGCACACAATTTGACAACATTGCCAGGCATTCCGATTTGATTAGGCACCAAGCTGGTCAGGGGTGTTTTGAAAGGATGAAAAGCATCACAGTGTTAGTTCATGAATAACTACAGGGTGACACAAAGAACGCAAATCAAACTAAACTAAACTAAATTGAACCTTATATCCATAAAAAATCCCTATCTAGGTAACAGATAAAGGCAGCCATTCTATTTCCTCAATCAGATGCCATTTCGAAGCAATTTTATTGTTTAAGATTTCAAGAAAAATTTGATCGTGAAGATACGGCTTTGCAAAACGTGTTATTGCTAAGAACCAAGGCCTACTATTATTATAGATGGGCCGTGTAAGAACACATTCGCAGGAGCGCTTGAGAGCAATAGTGAGCAAAGTGAAATTTTCAGCAGATGGGTAGCAAGTTAATGACGTCATCTGCATATTTGTCATTAGTGCAGAGATCACTCTGATGTTGGAGAACACGGCTGGAGTCTGCTGGAGAAGTGCATTATATTTGGAAATGGAGAAGTGGCAACGCTTTCTCCAGTTTAGTTCCAGAGCTGGAACACTCTCGCTATTTCGCTCTCACCCTCTCAATAACACTCACACTCTCACTCAAAATCACTCACTCACTCTCTCTCTCTCTCTTTCACACTCCCACCCCCTCTCTTTTCATGTCTCACTCTTTTAATCTTCCTCTCTCTCATACTCTCCAAGGAGTGTTAGTAGACAACGAGCAGCTCAGCATATTAGTTCAACACTTGTTACTCTTCTTACAGTCGTCTCCTTTTTTTCTCCTCTGCCCCTTCTTATTCTTCTTCCTTTATCGTACCCTTCTTCACCTTTATCTTCATCTTTTTCATCATCTTCTTCTTTTTCATCCCACTTTCCATCGTCTCCCTTATCTTCTTCCTCTTATTTTTCTATCACTTCTTTTCTACCATTCTCTTTAAATAATGAACTTTGTCTCCTTACGTTCCTTTCCTTCTCTTGTCCAACACTTGTTACTTCTTGTCTTCCATCTATTTGTTTCTTTCTCTTCTCCTCCTCCTTCATCTTTCTTCTATTATTTTTCGCTTTTAATCCTTTCTTTTCTTTCTCTTCTTTTGTTCTTTTTTGTTGTTATGTTCTTCTTCCAACATTCTTTGTTATGTTATTCTCCAAGGGAGGAGTAGGAGAAGGAGGAAGAGGAGGAGGAGAAGGGCTCCACCATCTTCTCCTCCCCTTCCAATTACTCAAATATCGATCAAATTGTCAATATTATTCAAATATTTATCAATATAATGACATTGAAACCTGAACAAATTAAAAAGTTTCCTCAAACTTTTATGCTCACCTAATCGAAGTCCCTTGATTGTATGCAGCCTCTGAATATTCGACCTGAAATGAAAAAAAAAACTCTCTATAAATATTATTGGTTGCTACAGATTGATTAGATGTAACAATTGCTCAAATAACAAGAGCTGAAGCTTTGTTTTTCCGAACATCGTTATACAATTCATGAACATCTTATGAAATCATTACAGCTACTCGGCATGGAAATTGAATAATGGATCATTAAAATGGCTGGGATCACATTTTATTGATTATTCAACATATTATATTTCCATGAAAATAATTACACATTAAATTTCACTGGAAACGTAACTCCGTACTTGTACAATACAGAGAGAAATTACCAAGTTCCCTTCTGCAATATCAACCTCGAATTTTAACTATCTTGATTTAGATTTGAATCTAATCCAACCAGAAGAATTTATTCAACAATAGAAGCATAAGATTCGAGAAAGTTATTCCATTTCAAGCCCAAATAGATACCTATTTAAGTATACTAATAGATTTCATTAAAGTCTATTAGAATACTATAGTGCGATTCACATCAAGAAGTCAGTTGCTTAGATTGGAGTTTGCTGTCCTTGTTCAGCACAAGGCAGTTGCTGATGTATGTATCCTATTCGCACTGTGCATAGTTGCCGCACTGTGCATTGTTGTCGCACACAGTCCCAACAAACACGTTTCGTGCAGTTTTCTCTTTCTCTCTCAATGAAACTTGGCATCAATGCTCCTCATATAAACAATGCTGACTTCTTGACGTGAATCGGACTATAGTATCCTGTATTCCGTGATTACATTTAATATAAAAGATGATTATATTCATTCCATCAAATCCATATTCCTCATGGAAGATCAAACCTTGGGCTTACCATCAAGCATAACCAAATTTAATTCAATTATTATCAGAATGACTTGACTCGTATTTTATAACAATTTCACATCTGTCTATCCGTAATGACAGACGTGCATCAACAATAAACCCTTTTATAACGACGTAAACCTCTCCAGTCTTCGTTAAATCCGAATTGCTGCTAAAACCAACGCTTTTATTACAGATATACATCTTCCAAAGTATTATTGCAATATAGCTATATACTTCACGAAAATATACATCCATCCAACTGCAAATGTTCATTACTATACCTATATTCACAACAGGGGAAGTTTATTGGAGACATCAAACTTTGCCATCACTATTAAGTTATACAGTGCGTTCACCACTAACAAGATACTGTACCACTGAAATGTTTTGATCTCTTCTATTATCTGATAAGGAAAGTGAATGTGAGATTTTTGTGATATGGAAATCATTTCTAAAAAAATTCAATCTTTGAATTTAAGAAATTTGATGTAAAAGAAATTGATATTTTGAAAATATTAAGATATTATATTGTGATGTTAATTATATTTTATTGATATATTATCTGATATTGAAAATAATTAAGAAATTCAAATAATAGTATATGGAAATACTAATTTGTTGTCTTATACGTTAAAATGTACACTAGTAGATAATACAAACCCTGGGTTTTATATTGTAGGCTAATGACAAGAGCAATAAAGGAGTGATAGGATACGTTCACATGTGTGGGAACTTGCTTGAGAAACTTGTCTGATGAACACACTCTTCATGAAAGTCATACAAAACTTGGTTCATTCAAAAACATATTATGAGGAATTCAAACTGATACCGATTGTGTTAATTAGACGAATTTTGTTTATTTAAACATGCATCTCACCCAAGTATAATATCATACATGTATTCGAATAGATACATTTGACGTATAGCACGAACTAGATAACAAGAGATTTAAAATACACCAACCTTTGCATACACCATTTTTATCTGCGACCAACAAAAAACAATAATATCTACATTATAAATCCAAACTAACCTTGATTCAAACGTCCATTGTTCTATTTCAATGTTCACCATTATTAGCTTAAGAAGCTGCTAAAAACACACACGCATGAGCAGCTCCACTGCTTCTATCAGCTGCGATTGTGTTTTGTTCCGTTCCAGTGTTTTAAAACTGGAACAGATTGAACTAGAACCGATAGCATCCGGTACATAAAGTTGACATTACGATACAAGTTTCAAATTCCATTTTGTAAACTGTTTCAATTTCAATTATGAAACTGTAATGATTGCGTCATAACGCGGTCGTAGATAAAGAATATTAATGATAGAAATAAAATATAATACTAGAATAGGTACAAATATGAGGTAGATGAAAGACCTAAAAACTCCCCTTATTCGCGTGAATGAGCCACTCAATTGCTGTGTAACCGAATGTGAGTAATAAAGGGCCTGAAACCCTGTTCGAAATTTGAATGCAATCAGATTCCAACAGCAATTCGAGAGGTTTCCATCACACCAGTTCAATAAATTCGGCATTGAAGTGCGAACTGGATTGAGAATCAGCGTATTTATTACAGACCACTCCACACTGGAGAATGTTTTATGGTTGAGTATTACCTTTGAAAGCCGCCCTCAATATAGGCCTGCTATTTCACTGTGCTGTGGGCATTGAAATAGGTTTATATCGAATTGGTGTCTGCTGTGAGCTTGTGATTGTGATCCATATTCCTGTATTCCTGTATATCCCTATAAAAATACTGTATCCCTATAGAACGATTCCTGAATGGAATAGGGAGTATATAATTTCAATTCACATTGATTTTGGAAGCATCATAATATTATTACCGTAGCATAGACCAACCAAATAATGGAAAATATAGAATAGGATAGAATGATTTATTTGCCATAAAAAACAATACATTTTCTATGACATAACTCTTCCTTCTCTGTGCTAGGATATAATCTTGGTCGTCTTGTAGCTGCTCTTATCATATATTTTTGCAATGTGAATATTCTATTGGTATTTGTGTCATAAGTACCCCCCCTCCCGCCATACTTCAATACCATATTATTCAAAATAGCGAATTTGCATAGGCGGAACATAATATGGTTTTCATTACTATTAAGACCTTTAATGAATTTATTCTATAAAAAATGTATATTAGATATTTCAGTTTAGCTATTAGATGTAGTAAGTGAAAGTTCCATTTTGTTCATTTTGTGCTAATACTGTATTACCACGAGCCAATCACACGCGAGAAAAATTCGCATACTTTTGAACACACTACACTACACAATAATAGCCTACTATTTGAAATAATGTGATGACCTGTAATGACAATAATTAATTTCCAACCTAGGTGCCTCAAAGAAAAGAACCAACAATACTGTACCAACTCCCCTTCTGCAACATACCTAATAGCGCTAGAAGAAAGATTCTCTTTTTCCTGGATGAAGAATACTTTACAAACAATATGATTAACGTATGAGTCCCTCGGGGAAACCTGAATCTTTGTGGGATTCATACACAGACTTATTCTTTGGATTCATCCGTACTGAGAAAGAAGACCGCTGCAGTGGTCCGTAATGGAATTGAAATGAAAGTTGCGCACTCAAAGCGAAGGTGAGGCAGACTTCTTAATCAAAACGAACGTATAGCAGGATTCTTTTAACTTGTCAGAAAACAGCTGATTTAACGTTAGTAAACGAGCGTACATCAATCAGCTGTTTTCTGACAATTTAAAAGAATCCTGCTATACCATCAACCAACACCACCTGTGAAAAAGTGATCAACAAAATACGAATTCCAGATCCAGCTGTGATGAAAACTCTCAAGAATAGCTGTTTTCAGAATGAATTCGAGCGTTCTTAAAATGCGGTTTCAGCATTTTCTCAGAAGCCGTATTTCAACTAAGCGCGGTTTTCTCCTCGAGCGATGGAATGTCGTACCTACAACAATGCGTGCTGAGACATTTGCTTGATGGAAGGGTTTTTAAGAGGTGTCCTAAAGTTTTTTTTGTTGAAGGTGTGTTAGGAAAATTCGTGGAATGAATTGTTCAACTTCCTTTGTGGTTGCGAAGAGGTGATACTGTATTAAATTAGCTGTCGTTATTTTAACAAGGGAATATCAGGGTCCTATTCCAAGAAATTTCAGAAGTGCTTACAAACACGGAAAATATGAATATACATAAGAAATGTTAATTTATTAAATATGATTTCCATAACAGGGGCCTGTTTCATTTTTGAAGTCCGATCTTCCTGATCTTATGCTGTCGTCTTGTCTTGTCTTGACTAACCGGTGTACGCCTAGCCTAACCAAACACACTCTTGCAAGACATCCAACTCAGACGACTCATTCATCAATAATTCATTGATTCATTAATTGCACATTCATTCATCTCCATTAATTTATGCAGAGCGAACCCAATGCCCTTTACAATATGGAGTCGAGTCGAATTTGGCACGTAACTCAGTCAAATCATTATTCAAATGCAGCTAGCTATGTAGCCTAGTGAGGCTAGTAGCGGTTCTGGCTGATACTGTAATAATCTCATTCTCCTATTCTGCATCTTGAGTGGAACGCTACTGTGTCAGAATGCCCTCCCTTCGTATTGTTCAAGTCTATTCTCACATCTTCAAGTCTCAAATTGTCTATTGTATAATAGTATCTTCTTCCTATCTATTCATTCCTTCTTTATAACTTCCTATTGTATAATAGTATCTTCTTCCTATCTATTGATTCCTTCTTTATAACTTCCTATTGTATAATAGAATATTCTTCCTATCAATTGCTTCCTTATTTAAAATTTTCTGACACGTTTTTGTGCGTGAAATTCCATTTTATTCAGTCATTTTTCTTGTCCTATACTGTTCTCATTTTTCTCTTCTTCTCTTCTTTCTCCATTATCCGTCTTTTTTGTCTCTTTTTTATGTTACTTATATTTACATTTGTCTGTATATTTTCTTTCTCACTCTCTCTTCACCTCTCTCTCACCCTCTCTTCATAGGCTTAGTGTAAGTCATGACTTGAATATATTGAGTTAATTGAATAAATTGAATAATTAATTGCTTCTATCTCCATCTATTATAATCTAGAATCATTTGAATCATTTTAGCCGATTTATTTTATAACATAAAAAAAGTAAATAATCTTACTTTTCTTCACACTTTTACTATTCATATCTTCTTCACAATTAATTGCTTTTATATCATTGTTACTTGAAATAAACATTTTAGTTTGGTTCTATCAGTCATAATGGGTAGGCTACATCTTATTACAAGTATAATATACTAATAATTGAGAAACATAATATTAACTACCCTATCCGCTATTCCAGGCTACCACACGCCTTCTCCTCCTCCTCCTCCTCCTCCTCCTCCTCCTCCTCCTATTCCTTTTCTCCTCTTCCTCCTCCTCCTCCTCCTCCTCCTCCTCCTCCTCCTCCTCCTCCTCATCATCATCATCATCATCATCATCATCATCATCATCATCATCATCATCATCATCATCATCATCATCATCATCATCATCATCATCGCAATTTTTAACCAGGGCATCAGCAGTTGCAAAGCGATCACTTTTCGTGTTATGACCTTGAACCACATTTCAGCGGTCGGTCATGTTGTGACGTCATCACCTTTTCAATGTCAACTGCAGCCATCTCCTATTGCATCATGTGACCTGCATTCTCATGCATCTACTTCTCTGAATTATTGCTGTGTCAGCACAAACCCAATAAGCTGGCTGGCATTGGGCACTTACATCGTCACAAACCCGTGTATCGCACCTATTTTGATCAGCTATTCCATCCCACATTCTGGGTTGGGAACAAAATCAAATCAAAATCAAAATCCTTTATTTGCACTATCATTCATGTACATCATATATCATGTAACAAAAATATCTGCAATGTCAAAATACACAAAGAAAACAAACATATTCAATTACAATGATTATAAATTGTAAATCAAAACAAAGAAGATAAAAAATTATAGAGTCACTAAGTTTAGTAAGTTTATTATAGTTACTAGAGCGCTAAAATAAATTTAATCCAACTAACTTGTACCTCTTGTCAATTGGAAGAAAAAGTAGTACTGTAGTCTGATTCAATGTCAGGGTCATTCAGCTGATGAGGCTCACAATCAATCCCAAGGCTACTAGAATGCATCCTATTCCATGTATCTTGATCTATCCTAGTTGCAAATGGATTAAATGAATTAATGAGACTGATATGTCATTGAATAAACCGATACAACACGGAGTATCCTAAGATCCGATATCGCAGTGTACAGATAATAAATGTTTCGTTTGGACAACTTCAAGTCCTTTTATTCAGTAAAGTTATCAGGATACAATTTTGAAATCTTTCTCATAATATAATCTGAAAAATATTATAAAAATTATAACATTATGAAATATATCTTTCATATTTAATTGAAGAAACCTATTAAAGATGTGAGATTCACTAATCAAACAAATCAGACAAAACTTTCACCAATAATACAGAACTTGGATGTTTGCTGAACGATTTGAGTGACAAATCAGATAAACATGCCGGAAGTGAGTGATATGACCCAAAAGAGAGATCCGATTAAGGCAATCCTTTCTCCTCCTCCTCCTCCTCCTCCTCCTTCTCCTTCTTCTCCTCCTCCACCTCCTCCTCCTATTCTCCTTCTTCTCCTTCTTCTTCCTTTCCTCCTTTTTCTCGATTTTAATAGATATTGCGCGTGCCTGTGCGTGCGTATCTAGGATAAGCGACAGAGTTGTGTGTCGGTGTTTGTGGGGGAGGGGGGGTGAGTTGGAAGTTGGCTTTTATTTGTACGTTTGGCCTTTTGCCACCAAAAACCAGCACGCGTTTTCTTTTTAACGAGTTTCTTTCTACTATCATCCCATTTTCCATCTCCTCCTTCTCCTTATCATTTCCTTTCATCTATTCACTCTTTCCATAATCACCCTTTCTTTCAATAATTTCTTCTTCTCCCTTTCTCTGCATTTGTAGGGTTAAGAGTAAGACAAGACTGGTCCCAACTTCGTCCACTTATCGCTGGTTATTTGTATTGTCCTTCTTACATTCATAATCAATTCAAATTTTTACAAGACTCATTGTTTTCTTGGTCTCATGAAAACACCAATATTTATTCAAAACCTCAATTGTTATTCAAACCATTATTTTCAGTAATTCCAATCAAAATGAAATAATATTACAATAATTATATTGTTCTTTTCTACTAAGGTATACTTAAGTAGAAAAAGACAATATATTGTGTTATTATTCCATTATTAGGTACATTTCTTTTCTAAGTAGGAAAAGACAATATATTGTGGTATTATTTTCTCCTGGAAAATAATTCTTAGTTATGGAACAATTCTACAACATTCTTGATAGCAGTCTTCAATTCCAATCGATTCTATGTTACTGTTATATCGAGTGTGTTAATTTCAAAAAATTGAATCGATTCAACGAATTATTCAATGAACCGATAGTCGATAGCCTATCGTAGTGTTGTTTATGTTGAATTGCTTCTATTTCAAGCTGTTGATATCGAATATTATTCTCGAAAACGTCTTCTTCTTATATTACTTGAAACTAAAATTGCATCCACTAACATGGACTGTATATTCATTACATCGTGCCAGTGATATCAATTGGAAGGCTCTATAAAAACTCAGGGTGTTTACTGTTTATACAGCCTTTCAACACCAAGCAATGAAGCCATGTTTCTTCCATCTCGATAATAGTAACTGGAATTTGCATGAATGAAGTTATTCTTCAATGTTCATTCTTTTGATCAATGACACAACAGGCAATATTGGATTAAACTACTGGACAATAATTAGCCTACGTCAATCTACGGAACCAATGCAATGGAAATTCTATTGAGCTTAGAATGACGTCACTCTATACTGGTTGAATTAATTTATTGCTTTTGTGAAATTGGGCATTCCTCTTCCACATTGATATTTTCTTTTTTTATTTTCATCTTCCAATTTTCTTTCTAATTTTTTTCATCTACCTACTTTTCCTCCTTCTCAATTATTGTTATTCCTCTCTTACTTTCATAAATAAACAATTTTATTCACTTTCGCCATCTTGTTTCTGTCTCTCCAATCCATTGTCTCCTAAGATTCCCATCACACATCACATTTCCCACTACTCAGCAAATTTGAGATTAGCTCAGTGCAAGAAGCGCCCGAAAAACGTAATGAGCTCTAGTCAAATCCCCAGTTAATAGAAGAAAAGACAAGAAAAATCCACCCACCACTTTTCATTCTCCTCCTTCTCCTTCTCCTCCTCCTCGTCCTTCTCCTCCTCCTCGTCCTTCTTCCTCCTCCTCCTACTCCTCGTCTTCTCCTCCTCCCCCTCCTACTCCTCCTTCTTTCATTTATGCTTCTCTTCCTCCTCCTTCTCCTCCTTCTTTTATTTCTCTCCTCCTCCTCTTCCTCCTTCTTCTCCTCCTCCTCCTCCCACATCTCCTCCTACTCCTTCTTCCTGTATTCTCCCTTCTTTCCCTCCTCCTCCTCCTCCTTTACCACCCTTCCTTCTCATCCTTTATCTCCATTTCCTGTCCTTTCAACTTCAACCTCCAGCTAGCTAACAGCTAGCAACTAACTCCCCTAAGCTATCTGAGAGCTAAAAGCCAAGATCTGCACAGGTCTTACATTTTTCTAGATTCTTCTTTTTCCACTTTTCTGTTCTTCTTCTTCTTCCTGCTCTTATCTTCCCGGCAACTTCCATTGTTCACCATGAGAATTCGCAGTATATTATTATGTAAATGCACCCTCTAGGTAGTCTTCGCAGAACTAAGCTTCCATCCCCAGAACGAAGCCTCACTTTCGGGGAAACTATTCTTTTTCTCCGGGGGACTAAAGCTACGATAAGATCCTGGAAATTATTATGAATTTTCTTATTAAGCTGAGATCATAGATGCCGGGACTGTACCAGGGAGTTATCAAGTTTTCTCAACGTTTTGAGTTTTCCAAGATGCTGTAAGAGTCCTTGATATTTTTGGAAAACTACGAAAATAATACTACCATCAAAGATCTGGTACCAGCAAAGATCGAAAAAATGTACCAAAACTCTGTTATGAATCAATTTTACAGTCTCTTCAATTCAACAAAATAAAATAACTCGGACAATATGTGATGTAACTTTTAATTGAATTCCTTTCAGGATAACCTTGTCAAGTTCGAAATTTTATTGAGAAATCTTCCAATCGATGAAGTATTTAGTTTCAATTTGTTGATAGCTTTTTCTACTCTTAATAAGGCATTCTCATTTCGAGGGCCAGAGTATAGATAAATTACTATAATTTAACTTGTTAAGTTGGAATTATTTTCTCTTTTTAAAAACTTAAAACTTTATTCTGAAAAATTATTTGCTAGCATCAATTATATCAACAATTCATAATCTAATCAAACAATTTTTTCCTGTTGGATTATGATACTTCAGGATTATTAATCCTAATGATCTCTAACACATATGTATCCCATTATAACCTACATCCAGGCTTCTAGTGATACGATCCAATTAGTGGCATTAAATCATCAACTTTGCCAATCCATTCCAATTAAGCACTTCAATTTCGATAAGAGTTTAGTTGCTATCATGATTCACTGCTAGTTTGTTGAGTGTTTAATGTTTCTGCACCAGTTGAGAGGCTCACATGTCCTAACTTCATACTGGCCAATTAGTGTAGTACCGTACTCCAACATGTGCATAAACTTTGCTGTGTGAAATTCATAGGCGAACACACTTAAAATAAATCCAATTTTAAAATGTTTTACGGAAAAATTCCAATGAAAGAGTTGCACGAAAGTCTGGTAAGCTTAATTTCCAGTTAACAATGGATCATGATAATCTCATAAGTGATCGAAGATTAACGACAATTCACAATTGTGCAACAATAAACTTCTTTCAAATTTGTTCAATTTATTTCAAGTAAGAGTAACATGTTGAGAAGACAATCCCATTTTTGCAATCTGATAAAGTGAATAAAGAAGATAGATCCATAAGATAGTGAATTTGATTAACTTCTCATGTAATCGGTCATTAGACAATCGTATACATTATTTCTATAGTTTGTGGTTATTTTACATGTGGTTAAGTAACAAACATCCAAGACTGCTCTTGGATGGGTGACCGACTCAGAAATAAGGCGTACCTACCCGTAAGGGTATCCCTACCAATAAAAAGCCATACGATAAAAAAACTATTATAAAAAGATTCATTCTATAATGAATTTTATTTATTGTATAAGACTGTCTGAAGTTAGTCTATTTAATTCAATTGCAAACAGAACAAATATTACAATGCATTCGTCCCAGTTCCGCTCTTATTATCACATGCATTAACTTCATAATAGACTACAGAATCTGAAAAGTCCACATTTTGTAGATTATTCAACGGGGGGTGGTGGAGGGGGAAAATCAAGGGGGTTGACCAACACTTCCGCCTTAATTTGCATACTGATTCAACCCTCTTAAAAACACTTTGTTGACCCCGTCCCCCCATGTTATTGCCTCCATTTCAGCCTCATTTTACATTTTCCTCAGCAACATTTGAAGGGGTGTATGATGGGAGGGGGGATGTTCCCCCTCAATGCGGTGGGAGGGGGATGATCACCATCACTTTGTTGACGGTTACTATAAAGTGAAAAAGAGCCTTTTATGACGTCATTATTTAGGTGCAATGCTTCCTGTAGTGGAGTGCTTTTATGGTGCTATTTTTGGAGCCCTAGTTTTGGTTTGTTACATATAACAGAGATTTCTGTAAACCTTAGGCAAATAGTCTACTCATTGCTATAGATACCAGTTTGTACTCGCTTTTAGAAAAACGGCACTGCACAATAGAAAAAAGGTGTTGTTAGTTGATCTTGCATATTCAACGCACTGTGATTGGACAATAACTGCTGATACTGCATTATTTCTCCCCTCCTCTTCAGACGTCAGGCTCATCATTACAGATCCAAAAAGTATTCAAGGGGCATTACCTCGTGTTTATGTCTATTTCATGGGAGTGGCTATAGCCGAGTGGGTTGAGTGCTGCCTTTGTAACCTAGAGGTCCCGGGTTCAAACCCAGGTCAGACCGTGAGATTTTAGCTCGAGCCACTCCTCGTGTTTCGGAGGACACGCTAAGCCGTCGGTCCCGGCTGCCTAAAAACAGTCGTTAAGTCACGTCAGAGACCCTGAACTGATCAGGAGTGACATGAAAACTCTGACACCAGACCTGAGCCAGCCAGGTTACACGGAATTATTATTATTATTATTTCGAGGCTAAAATCTGGATTTGGCGCAGATTATTAAAATTGGGTTTATGAGCTCGAGATTAGCAAGCCCTAGGCGTGAAAGGGCAATATTATCGCAGGTAACACTCCCAGTTTCAAAAGTTGAGTCGGCAATTGATAGTAGTGGGAAAAGTCTCATTGATAACTGAACAAAATTTGACTCAACTTTTTTTTTAAATTCAACGTCACCTTCGTCTAGCTAGAGTGTGTGTGTATTGCAAATTCGCCCACAGTAGAAAACAAGCGGGTATTAGGTTGTACCAGTATGTTAGTGTATGTGTTTATGTGTCAGTGTGTTAGTGTGCAATACAGGCATTATAGTACTTGGCACAAGAGCAGCCCTCTCCAATAGTCAGTGAGTCATTCGAGCAGAAGACGATATACAAACTTAAGCTGTGTCACCCTGTATATGCGTATCCAACCATACCACCCCATCCTCCCCCCCAAACCATGCCTTCAATCTGGGTCATCGATATAGGCAAATTCCTTCCCCCCACTCAACCCCTCCGTTTAATCCCCCCCCCCCCCACAGCACATCCTAGAAAGCCCATTCCTGGTCACTGAATGCGATTCACTAATCTTCTTTGAGTAATCCTGTTCTTATCTTTTATTCCAGTTTCCAGCAACAATAAACTGTATCTTTATTCCTATTCAGTGTGTCTTTATTCCTCTCTTATTGGTGCAATCAAATAATCTGTATTCATGTTTGTTTTTATTTTTTTTTTTTTTTAGTTTTTTTGTCTCTTTCTGTATCTATATTGATCTAGCTCGAATAAATTTATACTCATACATGACTTTCTATCGGTTTTCATGAATTTGCTTTTTTCATTTTTTTTATCGTGTGGTTTTTTAATTATATTTATTTTTTTCATTGTTCAATTATGAATGTTTAGACTATGAATTAATTTATTCTTCTTACAATTCTTCAAATCTTGTTTATAAATTCGGATATCAATTTATTCTCCATTATCATTATTCCCTTTCTAATCCTGATTGGATGTTCAATTTCCTGATTTTTAATGCAATAAATAGAGTATTTAATTTATTTTTATCCTGGTTTTACTATTTTTCATCATTATTTCTCTTTTTTATTTCTGTTCACTAACTCTATCATGTATTGAGAAAATTTAAAGACCTTTATACAGTTTTCACACTGTTATATTGAATCTAACTATCTCATTGGCTATAAATAGATTACAATGAAATACTACAATATTACAATTACAGTTATAATTGATTACAATAAAATACTCATATGGAACGACAATAATTATCGCTCTAAAATCTAAAATAATATGATTGATCTATAATGACGAAATAATAGTCTTTCTCGTTCTATGTACTTGATACATAAGCAATCATTAGTTTAAAGTAAAATAGGTTCAATTTAAGGCTAGGCGTACACCGGTTAGTCAAGACAAGACAAGACGAGATTAGTCAAGTTTAGTCACAAAACTTCACATAGTTGCTTATGAAGCAACACACACCGATTAGTCATTGCATCGGTGTGTGCTGCTTCATAAGCAACTATGTGAAGTACTGTGACTAAACGTGACTAATCTCGAGGAAAAGGAGACGATGAAGAAAAAGAAGAAGAAGTAGGAGAAGGAGGGGAAGAAGAAGAAGAAGAAGAAGGAGGATAAGATGAATAAAAAGAAGAAGGAGGAGGAGGAGAAGAAGAAAGAGGGGGAAGAAGGAGGAGAAGGAGGAGGAGGAGCAGAAGGAAGAGGAGAAGGAGATGGAGAAGGAGGAGCAGGATGAGAAGAAGGAGGAAGAAGGAGGAGCAGGAGGAAAAGAAGGAAGAAGGAGAAAAAAGAAGAAGAGGGAGAAGAAGAAGAAGAAGA
The DNA here is from genome assembly GCA_017141395.1 of Laodelphax striatellus. Taxonomy (NCBI): domain Eukaryota; kingdom Metazoa; phylum Arthropoda; class Insecta; order Hemiptera; family Delphacidae; genus Laodelphax; species Laodelphax striatellus. Next base: position 33,892,552 of record CM029536.1, read on the forward strand.
AGAAGAAGAAGAAGAAGTAATAGGGAGACATGAGATAAGGAAATGAGAGACAGCTCAGTAAAGCCTATACTTGCTTTGGAATGGTACCATGATAGGCTTTAATAAGCTTTAGTTTTGTCATGCAATGAATATCAAAATCACCTGTTTTTTGTTGTGAGAGAAGTGACATACTGAAGAGAAGGCTGTTAGTGAGTTTCAGGTTCAGGCTTTTTGACGTTTGCCTAATCACTTTTTTCTGTTTTGTAAAGTAGTAAAACGGTTGGCAGAAAGTTTCAAGTATGGAAGAGGTGATCAATATCGCCAGTGCCATGATAGAACTTTCATTGGGGGCAACATGACTACTGTTTGTAGTCAGTATCTGGTGATTCTTATTTTTGACATTCAAGTCTAATCGTACTCGTGTCCGTTCGTACGCACGATATCTATAACGAACGGAAGATCGTACACTTCAATGCAGTCATATCAATGTTCTCCGTCGAATTCCAATGTGAACTGGAATAAAAATTATTGTGGAAGAATATTTCCAAATTGTATGAATGTTGATGTAAAAGAAAAGATATAAAACGAAAGAATGTTGATATAAAAGAAGCCAACAAGTCTTCAATAATTACATGCAGGTGTCCACAGAACAGTCAATCTTTCTGCGTTTAATTTCCAGTGTTTTGCAAGCTTCTCACTGTCTGGCAGTGTAATAATTATTAGTTACTACAGTATTATATATTATTATAAGCTATGTCCTATATTATATGTGCTATTATTATAACAGGAAAGCAAGCACGTTTCCGAGCTTCTATAGAGAAAAACAGTTGTAAAAACAATAATAAATCATAAACGGACTGTGTGGTTCTTTGAAGTGCTGATGCTGACTGTTGCATTTCCATTGTCTCTGCTTGTCTCGATCACTGCCTTGTCGAGATATATCCTCGATTTCTATTGGCCAATTGTCATAGCAGCTGACCAATCAGTAGCCTTGATTAGAGCATCGTTTCCCTCGCCAACTAACTGCATAGATTCTTTGTGAATCAAGCTTCATAAAACAATTTTACTTCAGTCCAGTTCAGGTTGTGCGGTCGAGACCTCCATGCGTCTCTGGGGGTTTTCGCGTCTATATTTCTTGATTTATTAGTTTTTTTTTGTTTTTATTCGTGTCATGTGTAAAGAGTTTGTTGGTGTATCTGTGTACAAAGCTTTTACACTATAATACGCGTACCGTACGGAATAATTGTGTTAAATCTGTGAAATACAGTGTTGTGATCTAGAAAACTCCTTAAGGGGATATGATAACAAATTTTGTCAATTTTTTGTAGATTTTTGTCAGTCCCCCAACCAATCGTCTCATTATTCTGAATTTGGTCCTTGTATAATTCGAATCTCTTTTACATAGAATGTGTTCATAGTTTTTTGTGCGTTCTAATTTGAATATTAAAATACAGTCAAGTCTGGAACTATTTCTAGATTGATGTAGGCTAATCGTATAAAATATGGTGAATAAAATTCTCATTTCGCTTGTCTCCTGAAGGAATTCTTGTAGGCTACTTTACTCTTGAATCCATTATTTATTGATAATAAATTCCACCTATGGTACGAGTCATTCAGGGCCGCTTTCCCCAACGCTGCTCAAATGATAACAGCTGACGCTCAATTTTTTTCTAGATACTTTTCCTATTCCCCCAATGAGGCAGATGTATTGCTTGAGCAGAGTTGGGGAAAGCGGCCCTCATTGGTCGATTTTTATATCCAAAATTTTCAAATGAATATTAGGCGTTTGATTGGCCAGAACCTCTACTCTGTATTTCAGTTCAAATTATTCCCAGATTTTTATCTCCTCCTTTCCACAACGTTACTGTTGATATTTCAATACAAATTACTGCTTATTCCGAATTTCACCAGAAATAATATCAATATTATTATGCTTCAATTAAAATACAGTCTTATTCTGATGATAAACGTTTCAATCCTACTTGAAACTTCAAGTTTCTGAAATTTTTCTACTTATTTTGATCTGGAAACCGTGCTCTGTCCTCGAATTATCCAATTGCGTTCAAATTTTGAATTTATGGCGGTTGACGTAATGGCCGCAATCAACAGGTCGTAGTTCTCGTATACTTGTTGATTGATTTTTGATAACTATAAGTAAAATGAATATTTTTGTCATGAAATACATAATTATTATCTATCAAATTAAAATTATTGACAGGCCGAAATGAGAATTAATTTTCTTTCTTCATCTACCAAATCGTTGAGCAGCTGTGATTCTTCAAAGCATTTTCAAAATGGCGGACGTGAAGCTCTAACTGCGTTTATGACTCGCGGATTTGATCACCGTTCAAGTTTAATTGTCGGTTAATCGGTTCGGAAAAGTGTTCAAATTCATCGAAAAAGTGTAGTGAACTTTATTTAGTGTGTGAAATTCATACTGTGCAAGTGAAAAAGTGTGCGAGTGTTGAAATTGGTATCAAGCTCGTCTCATGCTGGAACTGGATTTTCAGTTTGATGTTTCTTCGGTTTTGAAGGTAGGAATACGTTGAACAACAACTATTAGCATGATAATTATTGAGAATTGACACAGGTTATTGTACTTGATTGTCCATAATTAGAATTGAAACACACATTGACTTCTAAATTGAAAATAAGCTATCTTTGCCCATTGCCAACGCCCTCAAAATGGCTGTCGCTGAACAAAGAAAATTTTTCAATTTTCAATTTCGATCAGAATAATCAAATTATGAATGGGCCTATTAGCTTACAGTTTCACCTTCTATTACTCTATCAATAACATAATACTATCATAGACTCCTCATTAATATTGCATAAATTGTTGTTTTGGGCGTAAGGAGACTGAATTCCTCAAATATTTGAAGTATATTCATAATCATTTATTTGCCATAAAAAATTCAAATCACAAAATAGAAATAAAAATGATCAAGTGGAATAATTCGTCATCCTCATAAGATTAATTGATATTTTGTTGATACAATTAGTTCGTTTTGGTCAATAGTGGGAATTTTTCGCAAATAATTCGTCATCCAAAATATAAAAATTTGTTGATGATATTCTCTCAATGTTTCATCTTGTAGGAGGTAGGACTTAGAATTGAGCTATTACATTTTTAGATTTTATGGTTTATTGCTAATACGCTTCCATATTTCGACTTTATAGAGTATTGTAGAGAGAAACCCCCTCTTTAAACCAATGAATGGCTCCTTTATATTTAATGTTTATTATTGGGAACTCCATAAATTTAGTTTCATCGTCTTGTAGTTGTATTATGCCTTCAAATTCTCCTGGAATGTAGTCATCTCAACTGAATTGGATTTGAATACAAGTAGTTAATCTTATGGTTTTTGTATCAATTATCTAATCTAAAATCTTATTAATAATAATGGTTTTTATCCAACCAGATTGAAAAAATTATCGTCAACTCGAATTCTTCCTTTTTTAAATTATCTCGTTTAATTCCATAAATGAGTAGCAGCATTATTACATGCTCAAATCTATAAATATATTATTATTAGTAGGCGAACATGTTTTTTTTTGTAAACAGAACACCTCTGTGGTTTCTCAACCGAATTTGTTCGTTCACATCTCATTTAAAAGATCTCATTGAGTAGATGTTTGATAAGGTCTTACATTTTGAAAAAAGTTATCGTGGAGATGAGAAATGAGCGATCAAAGTTTCAATTTTTGCCATTGCTTTAACATAGGGATAGGTGAGCCGAAAATTTTCACATTGATTTCAACTTATGATTTGATGATCAGCTGTTTTGAAATGAAAATTTATTTTTCATTGTTCATTGCACCATTAAGGGCATTGTCTAGTGCAGAGAGAAGATGAAGATAGCGAGTGAGAATGAAAAAGAGAAGAATGAGAAGAAGAAAAAGGTGGATAAGAAAAGAAGAAGAAAAATGAGAAGACGGAAAAAGAGGAGGAGAAGAAAACAGAGAAAAAGACTCCCCACTACTCAACACTTATCTTAATGTGATATTTCACACAAATATCCTCAACCTTAACGGGATTTCTGAGACCCCGTAGCGAAGCAAGGGTGACCTGCTAGTATATGATAAAGGAGATTTAAGGCCGAGTTTATGAACGTTCCTCGAGGGTTCCTTTCCGAAAAGGACTCTTGAAAAGCGTTTCATGGCTGAAAAATCAGCTTTCATGGCTGAAAATGGCGCCCTTTCGGAAAGGAACCCTCAAGGAACGTTCATAAATACCCTAAATCTCCTTTATTATAAACTAGCAAGTCACCCTTGCTTCGCTACGGGGTCTCAGAAATCCCGTTAAGGTTGAGGATATTTGTGTGAAATATCACATCAAGATAAGTGTTGAGTAAACAGTATTGCTCATTAATTTTTTTAAAATCATTAATAACATTTTATTTCGGGTAATACCATTTTGTAACATTTTCCCATTTAACATGAACAGTTTTTCCCGACAACGGTTTTCCTAATCCACTTCCTCCTTTTCAGATTCCTCTCCCTTCTGTTCCTCTCATCTTCAATTCCTTCTACTCTCTGTCTCTTCTTCTCTTCACTTTCACCATCTCTCATCTTCTTCTTTTCATTTTTATTACTAACTACTCTTTTTTGCCCACTTCTTCTCCGCTTCATCTCCTCATTCTTATTCTTCTCCTGTTTCTTCTCCATCTTCCTCTTCTCGTTCTTCTTCTTTTTATTCTACTCCATTTTCTTCTCCTCCATCACCTCCTTCTTCATCTTATCCTCATTCATATTCTTCTCCTTCTCCAACTTTTTCATCTTCTTCTTTTTCTCGTTCTTCTTCTTATTCCTTCTCTCCTTCTCCATCTCCTTCTTTTCCATCCACTTCTCCTTAATTTCCTCGTTCTTCTTCTTCTCCTTTCTCTTCTTCTCCTTTTTCTTCTTCTCCCTCATTTTCTCCTTTTTCGTCTCCTTCTTATCTTATTCATCTCCTTCTTCTTATTCTCCTTCTTCTACTCTTCTCCTCCTTCTCCCCCCTATTCTTCTTCTCCCTCATCTTCTCCTTTTTCGTCTCCTTCTTCCTCATTTTCTCCTTTTTCGTTTCCTTCTTAATTCATATTCATCTCCTTCTTCTACCCCTCCTCCTTCTACCCCTTATTCTTGTTTTCCTTTTTCTTCTCCTCCCTTTCCATCTCATTCTCCTTCTTCTCGTTCTACTTCTGCTTCTCCGTCGTCATCGTGTTCTTCTTCGGCTTCTTCTCCTCCGCGTTTTCTTTATCACTTTTCCTGTTTTTGCCTCACCGGTGCAATGAACAATATTAATGAATTTTTCGTTTTAAAACAGCTGATCATTAAACCATAAGTTGAAATGTGAAAATTTGCTACTCACCTGTCCCTATGTTAAGCAATGGCAAAAATTGTAACTTTGATCGCTCATTCCTCATGTCCACGATGACGTTTTTAAATGTAAAACCTCAAGGTGGGTTTTCGTTACTGCGACCGATTGCCGCAGCGGAGCCCGACCCAGCGGTGCCAGATGCAATTGATGAAAAATCGCCACTCTAAATAGTTATTACTATTATAGTAATCAATTGCATCTGGCAACGCTGTGTCGGGCTCCGCTGCGGCACTCGGTCGCAGTAACGAAAACGTCGAAAACCCACCTTTATCAAACATCTACTCAATGAGAGTTTTCAAATGAGACTTGAACGAAAAATATCGGTTGGGAAACCAAGGAGGAGTTCTGATTACAAAAAAAAACATGTTCGCCTATTTTATATTGAGGAAATTACAATATCATTATCCAGTTCACCGCATGAATAAAACGTTTTTTTCTTTACAGTTTCACTGATCACAGTCAATCATCTTCTAGGACTCATCTTCTAGAGATCTTCTGGAGAACAATCATCTTCTAGGCAAGCAGGCGTCATTGCTGATGGCAACTTCAACAACAAAAAAGGTACTGTAAGCACGCCTGCTTCCATATTTCGTTTGGCAATATTCACTTTATGATTAATAATGTATTTTTCAGCTGAATGTTCTTTGATCCAATAGATGGAAGATTGAATATAAAATCTCTCTCATCTAATAATATTCATAATTTAAAAAAATGTTAGCAAAATTTAAATATTTTTACAATATTGCAATTTGTATTGTCCAACTTTATCTTTGATAACTCACTGACGTTCAGCTGCTATAATAATAACTTTAAAGGTAGAAATAAAAGTTCTTTTTTAATTAGAATTATTTTTATTTTAATAATAATAATAAACATTATAGACTATTACGACCTTCAGCCAGCTATTAAATCATAGTATCAGTCAGTAAAGTATGGATTTGCCAGAGTTCAATCAGTTAAATAATTGAAAAATAAAGACTCCATTAGTTTCCAATTTTTCAATGCGTACAATATTCTCAAAATAAAATTAATAATTCTTGTATCGAATATACAGTAATTTTTTCATTGTAATGATTCTGCAATAATTCCATATTCCAGTTATTGAAATATGAGTTCACTAATATATCAATTTTAATGGAGAATAAAATAAATAAATATTAATTAATTTTTCTTCAAATTAATGGTTCATCAGTCATCACAATTAATACCGGTATTTGGAACTAGGGCCGCTAACGGGCATAGGCCTCTCCAAACAGTTCCTCTATTTTAAAACACTGTTATGGTATTTTCCTTTTTCCGATGCTGTAGGACTCCTGTTTATTTTTTATTTATTTCAAACATAGAATCAGTAGTTTTAAAATAAATGGTTGATGAAAACTGGTCAGTCAGTTCAAAATTTTCAATAACTTGGATTTTTATTTCGTGTTTTTTTATTGTAACTTTAATATGAACTTTAAATTCTAAAATTTTTCTGCTTTAGTTTTTGAAGAGGAAATTGGTGATTTAGTTAGATAATAATATGACAACCTAAATTTAGACAGTTTGTCCTAATTGGAAGAGGATTGAATGATTGCTTGATTGATTACCACTGCAGTTGAAAATTTATTGATTGTCTAATTTTTCCAGCAAAGTTTACTCAAGAATTTATCATTTTCATAGCGAGTTAAGACAGCAACAGTTCATAAAATTTTAAATTAGTAGGAAAATGTTGAATCTACCGGCATCTTTAAAAATCTTTTTTGGAAGCTTTTTTATAAGGATTCCTATCTTTATTTTGATGAGTACAACAACACATAATATTTGGAGAGTATATTTGAGAGTTAAAGGATGCTACATATGAAAATGCTCTAGTTTTAAGTAGTGTATTGTAAATGCAAATAATATTCTATTGGTATAAATTTATACAATAATATAATTTATTAGGTCAATAGTATTTTTCCACTCCTTTTTAAAACTGTTTTTCAGTTAAAATAGATCTTTGAACTCTTGTTGAATAAAAACTGAACAAACTTGAAATTGATTTTCTTGCCATTACAGCTCTTCTTTTTCCAGTAGAATTGGGAGAAGATAAAAATATTATTAATTTGACTAAGATCAGTTATCCATCCTCCCTTCGTTCTCTTTTAGTTAATGTTGGCAATGATTCTTTTTTTTCAATTTATTGCTGGTCATAAACAATTTGGAGACTCAAGGGGACTTATCTAAATATTAGGAGATTTATTATTTCATATCACTAATCTATTGATGGAATCTATAAACAACTTAAATATTTTCTTAGTCTAACAACATTTTTGAAGTCTTGCTGAATAATAAGCAAACTTGAAATTTAGTTTATAGCCATTCAACCTCTTTTTATTTTATTTGATGGAAAATTCGACTTTGGAAATGCTTCAAGTTATCAAAAACTCTATGTAATTTATTAATGTTGTTACTTTTATTTATTAATTATACCCTAAGTGATTTCACTCCTGGAGTGATTCTCTACTGTAGGCCTAGAGGATTTTGTACACAATCAAACTTCTCATCAAATTAATAATCACCTTCAACTACATTTTC